>APFE030425180.1:106101-145950 GCA_000404065.3 Pinus taeda
GGGCATGCCATGTAATTTGAAGATCTGATCCATGAAAGATTGAGAGACCAAAGTTAGTGTAAAAGGGTGGGGTAGGGCGCAAAAATGAGCATACTTAGAAATTATATCCACAACCACCATGATAACTGACTTGTTTCCTAACTTTGGAAGACCCATAATGAAATCCATCGAAACCTCTATCTAGATTGAGGTCGGGATGGGCAATGGTTGTAATGTGCCTGGGGATTTGACTGTTTCTCCTTTGTGGCACTGATAGACATCGTATTCAGCTACAAAAGTAAGAATGTCCTTTTTCATGCCTTTCCAAAAAAATGATCTTCAAGTGTGAGCATACGTCTTCTGAAAGCCTAAATGTCCTGTAGTGGGAGATGAGTGCAACTCCGCCAAAATGCAGCTTTTGAGGGTTGATGTTGGTGATATTACGACTCTGTCCTTGTAGCGAAGAATCTCATCCTACCACGAGTAGCCCACTGTGGAATTTGGATCCGCTTGTAATTGGTTAATGAATTGGGAGAGCCAAGGATGTGAAAACCATTCCTTGCGAGCCTCTTCAATCCATTCTGGAATGGGAAGGGAAATTGTGAGTAAGGTACTTTCCTCCTCAAATTGGCGGGATAACGCATCTGCTACAATATCTTTGCGCCCTTTCTTGTAAATTATCTCATAATCATATCCCAGCATTTTGGCAAGCCATTTATTTTGTTGTGGTGAGGATAGGCATTGATCCAAAAAATATTTAAGGCTTTGATGGTCTATGTAGATTTGGAAACGTCACCCCAATAAGTATGGTTGCCAGGTATCTACTACATGTAAGATGGACATCATCTCCTTCTCATAGGTAGATTGTCCCAGATTCTTCCCACTTAGTTGTTGGCTCATGAAGGCCAAGGGTCAACCTTCCTACATTAAGATTTCCCCAATACCCATACCAGAAGCATCACATTCAATCACAAAAGATTTGGTGAAGTTAGGTAGTGCTAAGACTGGAGTGGAACACATGGCATGTTTGAGAGTTGTAAAGGCCTGTTGTGCTTCATCATTCCAGAAGAATGATTTTTTCTTGAGGAGCTGAGTGAGGGTCCTAGTAATGAGACCGTAATTGCAGACAAATTTGCGATAGTAGGCTGTGAGACCCAAAAATACTCTCAAGCTCTTCAAGGTCTTTGGTTGAGGCCAATCCTGCATTGCCTAGATCTTTTTGGGGTCCACCCTGACACCTTCACGCCTCACAATGTGGCCCAAATATTCAACTTCTTCCATGCCAAAAGAGAATCTGGAAATCTTGACAAATAATTTATGCTTACGGAGCAGTTGCAAGAGCAGATCTACATGCTGAAGATGTGTGGCCCAGGTGTGACTGTAGATGAGGATGTCATCAAAGAAAACAAGGACAAATTTTCTGAGATATGGTTTGAGCAAGTGGTTTATAAGGCTCTTAAAAGTGGATGGGGCATTACAAAGACCAAATGGCATGACCAAGAACTCATAATGGCCTTCATGTGTTCGAAAAGTAGTCTTTGGAAAGTCAACTTCTTTCATGCGAATTTGGTGATAGCCTGAGCAAAGGTCAAGCTTAGTAAAGAATTGAGCCCCATTTAGTTCATCCAGCAAATAATTGGCAACTGGGATTGGAAATTTATCTTTGACCATCGACTTATTAAGGGCCCTGATGTCTAGACCCATATGCCATTCCCCATCTTTCTTGAGCACCATGACCACTGAAGATGAATAAGGACTAATGCTAGGACGAATGACGCCTACTTCCAAGAGTTCCTTGATTATTTTTTCAATTTCATTCTTTTGGGCGAACAAATATCTATATGGGCACACATTTCGTGGTTGGGCCCCTGGGACCAAAGTAATGCTATGATCATGTTCCCCTCTCGAGGGTGGAAGCTCATGAGGCTTGTCAAATATTGGCAGATGGTTGTTTAAGATTTGTTGCATATCAGGATGAATATGAAGAGAATTGGGTTCAAAGGCCTGGATGGCATTAAATTGGGCTATAACTCTATGGTGCCCTTTTTTAACAAATTTTCCATCCAATGTGAGCTAATGATAGAGGGAACTCCCACCTGGAGTCCACAGAGGGTATGTGTGTGGTTGTTCTGCTTAAAGCTCATATATAACTGCTGGAAATCTATTGTGATTGGGCCAAGTGTGCGAAGCCATTCAGCACCTAGGACAATGTCGCACCCTCCCATGTGTATGGAAAACATGTGGGTCTTTAACTAATAATCCCCCATTTGAAGTTTGACATTTTCATAGCGGCCTTCACATTTCATTGTTCCCTCATCAGCAATTTGGACCTGGAAGTTAGAAACTACTTAGACAAAACAATGTACTTCTTCCACAACTCTTTGATGGATAAAATTATGTGTACTGCCACTATCAATCAAGACTACTACTAGGTGATGCTTAATAAAACCTCTGATTTTGAGAGTTTGGGGAGAAGAAATCCTTGCCAAAGCATGCAGTGAGATAACTGGTTTTTCAGTTACATTGTCTTGCTAGTTGTCCTCTTCTTCCTCCTATGGTTCCTCAAGTGGTGGGGCTTCCTCCGATGAACTGTGATCAGTAGCATCAATTTGAAAGAATTTGGGCTCCTTGCATTTTTTCCTGGGGGAGTATTTCTCATCACACTAGTAACACAACCCTTGCTTTCTTCTTTCCACCATTTCTACTGGTGACACCTTTTGAACCTTGAGTGTTTGGGTAGTCCTTTGAGCCTGTGTGGGGCGACCCTTGGCGATGAAATTTGGGCGATTGGACTGGGCCACTAACGCACGTTCTACTTCACGAGCTAACCTACAAGCATGCAACCATGAGCTAGGGTGGTGCAGTCAGATGTGGGCTTGTATGGCTTCTTTGAGACAACTGACAAAACATTCCACGTATAACTCATCATGTAGACCTCCAGTGCGGAAAGCTAAGGCTTCAAAGGTTTTTAATATATTCGTTCACTATTCCTGTATGTTGAAGCTTAGTGAAATGACCCAAAAAATCAGATTCATGGTCAAAGCAATCCGTAAGAGCTTTTTTGAATGTCTGCCAAGTCAAGGGCCTTCCATAGCAATGTTGATATCATTTCCACCATTGCCATCTTTCATTGTCCAAGTACATGATACCCACACTAAGCTAAGTCACATCATCCAGGATGTAATTCAGTGTGAAATATTGCTCCATTTGTGCTATCCATGTGGCTGGGTGAGAGCCATCAAATTTATACATGTCCAGCTTGGGTGTAGGCGGATGGGATTGTTGGTGGGTGCCAAAGAGGTGAAGGGACTAGCTAGACTTGCCCTCCATGTTTTCATTGCCAATATATGCCTCCGCGCATTCCTCCACCTTGCCCTTAGAGATTGTTTCATTTAAGTTCTTCAACTGCAATATGACATCTTTCAATTGTGATTCAAGGTTGTCAATCCTCTCATTGACCATAGCTTGAGCTCTAGTTTGTACCATGCACCGATTTGATGTACTTGAAATTTGGGACCGCCCGAAATTTTTGGCACTAACAATTAAATGGTACCACCTTGCTCAACTCTTTGACCTGATTCTTATGGGCTAAGTCACCAATAAGCGCCCCGGGGGGTCTCAGATCTTTTTACTTCTAACAGAGTTTTACTCCTTGTTTAGGAATACTACAGTAGCCGAATCCCAGAAATAGCAATGTTTCCCAAAGTCCTGCGAAAATCACGCCCAGATATAGGAATCCACACAATTAGCCAGATTTGAATGGCGGATTTGACTATTGCGACGGCTATAGAGCCCAAACTGCTAGATCTGGATGGTAGATTTGATGGATTTGAGAGATCTGAATGGCTGATCTGATAGATCTGAACGGTAGAACTGATTGCTACTGTAGATCTGTTACCGGGAATAGTGTCCACTTGAAGCTGCTATTCCCACTAAGACTGGTAGCTATCTTAGAAACAAACAAGTAAAGTCTACTTTCGCTTTCCTTTATGAAAATAGATAAGAGTGGAACAAAGGACACCAACCTTAGTCTTGCGCTTGGTTTCCTTGCTTGATTATGTTATGACTCAGGTTGTTCCCTGCCTCCAGAAGGGAATACGGCCGAGGTAACCACTAACCAATGTTTTAGCTGCAGATCCTAGCCAATCTGAAACCAGAGAGGGCTCTCTTTTTATGATTTAGATTTGTTTTATTATATGTTAGGCTAGTTATGAAACACAAGCTTTGTTTGGTGCTTGGAGGATGACATTCAGTAGAACAAGGCTGTAACATGAGAGAAGTTTAGACCATTGGGTTGATGGAGTCTAATGGAAATAAACCTCTTGGTATGGTTTCTTTGGCAATAGGAAAACTACAGAGTAAGATAATTAAACATAGAACAACTTTCAAGCTGAAATAAGATGAAATGAAGTCAAGGAATGAAAGGCAATCAAGAATCTTTCATTAAGTTGACAGAGGGAAAATTGTGTAAGCATTATCAGGGAGCAGTTAAGAATTCCTTGATGATATTTAGAGTGGAAGAACCAGGGAGGCAAGAGCAGACAAGAATTCTTGCCTATGTTAGTCCTGTGGAAAACATAAAAAATTACAGGAATTGAACATAGAGTATAGTGAAGTAAATTCTGGGTTATCCTTTTTTCCTGTAACTTAGAACATGGTATTTAGATGGTAAATGAAACACAGATACAGTAACACAAGAGTAAAAAAGAGTTATTGATCCATGTATTAACATGAGAATTCTACAATATATCCTTCTTCCATTGATTCCATAACCAGCAAGTTCACCAACACAACATACCAACAATTTTTATTTCAGAAGAGTTCTCAAAACATACAACGCAGGTCCAGAATGATATTCACCAGCCAACCCACAATACATATCTTATTAGGGAGCATTTAAGAATTCCTTGATGATATTTACAGTGGAAGAACCAGGGAGGCAAGAGAAGTCAAGAATTCTTGCCTATGTTAGTCCTGTGGAAAACATAAAAAATTACAGGAATTGAACACAGTGTAAAATGAAGTAAATTATGGGTTATCCTTTTCTCCTGTAACTTAGAACATGGTATTTAGATGGTAAATAAAACACAGATACAGTAACACAAGAGTAAAAAAGACTTATTGATCCATGTATTAACATGAGAATTTTGAAATATATCCTTCTGCCATTGATTCCATAACCAGCAAGTTCACCAACACAGCATACTAGCAATTTTTATTTCAGAAGACTTCTCAAAACATACAACGCAGGTCCAGAATGATATTCACCAGCCAACCCACAATACATATCTTGAGAAGGTATTTATAAAAGAGTTTACAAAATATCCCGTAGGAAAATATCAAGTAATAAATTTATCTATCTACTTTGGCAGGGGAAATAACTGATATGGATAACCGCACAGAAATGAATGAAGGAATAACTATGTTGTACTGGCCGCCTTAGGTGTCCTATTATAGTTTAATTTTTGGCTCAAATAGTTGGCTGATGGTTGCTTCTCTGATTTGCATTCCTGTTGTGCTATCACTTGCCACCTGTGCCTGAGTTTGTTTGAAGGCCTTTAGTGCGAATTCCATCCTTTGTCGAATTGATTTTCTGATAGGAGACCCATACATTGCAATTTACTTGTAATGTAGACAATTTACAAAAAGAGAATCAAACTACCTTGGCAAGACCTCAAGCATGCTCTGCCACCATTGATCTGTTGGTAACTGATGCTTTTTCAGTTTAATCAATGTCTCATCAGCTTCAGTATACCTGTAATAATTTGGCTGGACTTCAAAGAGATGTGCTATCTCATGCTCAATGTAAAACAAATTTTCCAACTTATCATATAAACTTTGTCCAGAGGGTGGCACTGTCTCTTCTGAAATGCTTGATGATGCTGTAATTTGATTGGTAACATAGGTATTTAGCCTGTGAGCATATTTTTCATGTTTTAACAGCCTCCCATTGCTAGTGAATAAGCTGGGTAAACCTTTGCTCTATAATACTACAAACTTCTGTCTGAAGGCATTTACCTCTGTCTGCATTTCTTGACACTTTCTTTCTATAGTTTGTACAAAATTCCTCATGGTCAGCACCTTCTTGACTCTCAAAATAGTGTCTATCCTATTCTGAATATCTAGAGATGCTAGCTGCTCACTGGTATGAGTATTCAAAAAATGAATCAATTGATTGGCTTGCTTAGGCTTGTTTGCCAATAATGCTCTGGCCTTTTGAGTCTCATATTGAGCTAACCCTATCAATTCAATCTGGTCAAAAATAGTCTGTATTGCTGTCCCTTGATCAGCAATAGACTGGCCAATTTTATCCCACAAAATAGTTTTGATTTCTATTAGAGTTTTATGAAGAGTGAGGTCCTTTTCCGAGGCTTTTATTTTATTCTCCAAGGCCTTCACTTCTCTTGTCTCCTCAGCCACAATCATTTTTGATTTGTCATAATTTACCTCAATCTTGGCCAGTGTTTCCTTGGCTTGTTTTAATTCTGCCATTTGGATTTCCAAAGCCTTTATTTCTTTCGTCATATCTTCCATGCTCAAGCTAGCATCTTGTCCTGTTGCTGTTGTAGTTGTTGCTGAAGCCGAGGTACCTGTTGTTGATGCTGGATCAGTAGGAGGGGCTGCTATGGTGACTGTAGGAGGAGCAACTGTAACATTTGGAGTTGTTTGAGCTGGCTGAGAGGCCAAATCCTCCTGTTTTCCTTGTAGTGCTGTCTCCAAGGATTTCTCTGTCTCCAGTGGTCTTTGATTCATCCTCATTAATAAACTTATCACATCCTCCTCTTCTCTTTGTTGTGCCACTTCTGTGGTCTGAGGGTGCATTGTAGCTAGCAGCTTAAGTTGTCTTCTGACGACTGCTATGTCTTCCTCTTTCTTTTTTATTAAGGCCTGTGTGCCCTTGGGATCCTTGGGATCATGTCCCAATTCCATGATAATCTCCTCCAAGGACCTAGTTCTAATATCCTTGGCTAATGAGGAGGCCTTTTCTAGTTCCAATTGGGCAGAAGTATTGTACAATGAGTTCTGCAGTTTATGAGTCAGTAATGCTTTGTTTGCCAAGGTAGAGTATACCATTTCTCCGGCTTGTTTGTGTAACTCAATCTGGTCCATTGGGTGGATGTCTTTAGCAAGAACTTCCAGATTGGTCCTGATATAATCAGCAGCTGACTGTGGCTGCTATGTGGTGGGCCTGAAGTGACTAAGGGTCATCTTCCCTGCTTGGATATCATAGGCTGCCATTAGCCTTTGTTGATTTGTGGGAGCCATTCTTGGCAATTTGTTATATAACTGGAACCTTACTGGCTCATTTCTGGCCTTGATTTCAGTGAATTATCTCTTGATGTCAGAGCCTTGCTTGCTCTATTGCTTGGTGGATGTAACCTCCACACCATGCTGTCTCTCTTTCTCCTGTTGAAATGAGCTAGTAGATGTTTCCAAAAATGGAGGAATCTGCTGTTTTGATGTTCCCTCACCCCTTAGGTTGCCTATTGTCTCCTCTGTAAATTCTTCTTCAGAGTAGGGGTTCAACCTTTGCCTCTTCTCCCCTTGCTATTTTGTGGATGCCCCTGTGGGTGTCTCTTCTAGTCTGTCCCTTTTTTTGGCTCTTTCCTCATTAAGAGGAGTTTGTAACACAGGGATTTCTGTTACCTTTCCTTGTGTTGAAGGGCCTTGCTCCTGCCCTTTTTGTTGGCCTGTATCTGGCTGATATGCCATTGTATTTTGCTGCTCTGAATGTTGTACTTCTTTGCCTTTTCCTTCAGGTGGAGTAGTCTCTTGGGCAGGTCGTTGTGAAGGTGTGGCACATGATGTGCTCATCCCAATGTGTTGTGGCAGTGTGAAAGGGACCTGTCCAAAAGAATTCAGGTCAATTTTCTTCTCAAAGTCTTTCATATCTTTTTCTAATCTCTCTTCTTCAGTAAGCTCTTCAACTAATGTACCCTCTACCCATTCTTGTCGATTAGCATATTGTTCAATCTGAGGGATTCTGTGGTGCACATAACCTGCAAGCCTGTTTTTGACTCTTCTAAAGCTTATGAAATGTTCAGGGTCATAGGGTGCCCAATAAAAACTTTGTTTTAGCATAAGTTCATCTCTTAGTATCTTGTCTGCATCTTCCCAGGCTTCTTCCCTCTTATTGAAGAAAAAATGGCCCAATTGATGTCTTATCTTGAGCTGTGCCTTTTTTCAAGTACCATGGAAATGAGTCAAATCTGAACTACTAAATTGCCGGAAGTATTCTGGGGCAAAGAGTCTCATGGGGACATACTTCAGTAGCTTGTAGGGAGATAATTGACAACCATAAATCCTGATCACTGTGTGGTTTTGGTAAAAATACCAGTCACCAATGTTGTAGCCCTTTGAGAGATGTACAATCCTCTGCATTTCAGCAGAGAGCCTGTCAGGAGGATTCATCATCAATAGGGAAGTGGCTAGGTATATGAACAGGTCAATGAACTCACAATATGTATAAGGGGAAAGGTGAACTTCATGGAAAACTGAGGTCCAGAAAATCACAGACCTCCTCTCTCCTTTGGGGTATAGTCTTTCAAGAGAAACTTGGAAACTATCAGGTTGATAGTACAACATTGGATGATATATGTAGGATGTATATTTGAACACCCTTTCTCTCTCCAAAATCAAGAATTTCTCGTGGATTTTATTTTCTATGAAGGTGGCATAGTCATACTTGACAGCAGGTGGCTGTACTGGAGTGAACATGGACAACAATACTAACACAGTTTCATCAACATACTCACTGGTTTTGCATCCTAAAATGTAGGATATCATGTCTATAAGGAGTTTTCCTGCCTCATTGAACCAAACTTGGTGATAAGCAGGAGGATGATCATGCTGGCACTTTGGTAGCATAAACAACTGAGCAATTCTTGTTATTTCTGAGCTAGGCAGCTTGGCACCTTGATCAAGCAAAAGTTTCATGGTGAGAGGAACTAGAGGCTGAGTTGGCTCATAGTTCAACATCTCATTTATAGACTGAGGAGTAATATAGAAGAGTATAGATCTAGATGGAGTCAGGATTGCTCTTTGTGTGGGATCATAGTTTGCACAGCATAAATGGATGAAATCAGGGAGCACATTCACTGAGGGGAGGTATTAGATAGGCATATTGGATTCCCAAATTCCCAGGACATCAGTATTGCTCCTGTGGCTATTTCTAATTTCAGGTGAGGCTTGAGACCCATCATATCCTTAATCTAAAAGTCCTTGTTAGCAAGGGGTATCCATTCCAACTCCTTATGTGGTGCATTCAAGGGTGCAATGTTCAGGGCCACTAGATCCTCCTTTTTCAGTTTGTTAAGTGATCTTTAACTTGAAGTTAGAGCTTTCTGGAGTAACAAACAATAGAGCACTGGTTTTGGTTTTACTCAAGAAATCATAGACCGAGTTATGCTTGTAGAGATTGCTACCTTGGGTGAAATTCACAGTCAAAACAGAGTTTGCAGACATTGCTCGGGAGGCTGGAAAAAAGCAGGGGAAGGGTGCTCCTTTTACAGGTGTTTTTGGTGATTTTACAGGTGGAAATGAGCTCGTCTTTTAGTTTAATGGGAAACTTACAGAGGAAAACAGGATTTGCAGGTTTTGCTTTCAAAACAATGATCAAACAGTGGCTTAAAATGCATAGGTTTGCAGGCAATAGCGTATCTTATTCGAATTTAGCTCTTCAGGTGATTTTAAAAGAGAATTTTGGAAAAACAGGGGTTTACGGGTGAATTATCAGGTAAATACCTGTTTTATAGGCAACTGGAGCGAAATGTGGTTGCAGACTAAGCTGAGGGGGCCGGGTTTACAGCGTGAAATCGCTTGGGTGGCAGACTGGAGCCTTGGTGATGAATTGAACGTAAGGTGCATGCAAAGTCTCCGCAACACAACACACTAACAATAAACAAGAAACTATCACTTTCACGCTTTTTTAACGAAATTTTGGGCTTTTTCGGGCTTTTGGCGCTTTCTAGGAATGACTTCAACATGACAGAAATTTTGTCCGGTAGCGGAGTACAGAAGGTGACATGGCAGATGACGTGGTTGTTGACATGGACGGATGACATGGCAGACACGGCGGATGGAACAGTAGCACGGGCACTGGTGTGGGTGCAGACCTGGTGCTGATGCGAGCAACGGGACCAGAGGGCAGTTTGTGGTTTTCATCAGACTGCTTTTGGTACGGGGGAGGTTTGTGTCAAAGGGGGCCCGATGCAATGGAAAGCTGACACGCATCCCCGGGTATGGCGGGAAAGCCGCTTTCTATCGGGTGTTATTGTCTGGACATTGGTGTGCCTCCGATATTGATGTGAGCCGTTGGATCTGGAGGGTGCGATCCAATGGTTGACGGGAGGTATAGAAGGTGGAGGTTTACAAAATGGGACCTGCACCAATATTTTAATATTTTTGCAAATATATTCGGTCAAAACTTTGGTTAAAAAGGGTTTGTATGGAAATCATGTGGGCGGGTTAGGTTATTTGTTTAGCCAAATCTTAAACAAATCCTGGGGGCATGTGGAGGGTTCTTATTGGTCCTTGGGGGACTAATAATCCTGAAATAACAGGGTTATGGCTATAAAGTCCGGGGCGGGGATATTTAAGTATTTTGGGTTTTTTTACATAGTTTTTATGTATAATAGGGGTGGGGAAATATAGATGGGAGTTATATAATAAAGTTAAAATGTTAATATGGTTTTAGGAAAATGAAAGTGGAATGGAAGGATCTTTTTACACAAGAAATGTGGCTTGTTTGGATCAAGTGAACACAAAGTTTCACTTAGTAATTCTCATAAAATGAAATGAATTAGGACCATTGAGCAGATCCCAATGTCCCTAAGGGGATGTTAGTAAGTGTTCTTGGGGAAATGAGGGGGGAAATCAGTCATGCTCCACTGAACTGTAGCCACTTTGCCATGATGTTTGTGATACTCATTAAAACTGATCACCAACCTGGTTCTGCAACATCAGAATTACCTACCCATTCTGCAATCCCTAACATTTTTTCTTCATTTTGATTGGGTGCATTTGAACTAGTAAACCCTGCTTTTCCTCTTTTCTTTTGGCTGCCCTCCTATCTAAATCTATCCTTATCTCTTCCAAGGGCTCAGATTGAGCAGTTGGGCCCTTTGCTTCTCTACCTATCTAGTGATCTGCCAAGCTTGAACTGTTTGAACAGACCTTCTTCTCTATTCTAAAACAAGAATTTTAAACATGATCTAGCCGGGGTTGAACTTTCTGGCTATTCATCAATTGTGAGAAAGTCAGTGATTGCATATTATGAACTTGCTTTGCAACACGTAGTATAGTAGTAGCATTTTGACAAGCCACTTTCCTGGTCTTTCTTTGGGGTTCCTTTTATTTCTCTTCTTCTTGAATTTTTTATTTTTTGAAAATATGGAACCTTTGCAGCATGGAAAGGATGATAATATTTTGCATTTCCACAATTAATCATGAAAAATGACTCCTATTGGTATAGGAACCTAACAGATTCCTCTCCTTCCTGATAGATCCTTGCCGCTTCTTCTTCGTTTGCACAGCTTCAAAGAGCACCTATGGAATCAAAGCAGCATACTACTATTGAAGAACAAAGATCTATATTCATAAATAACATAGGACCAGATATGTGTTAACCATACAAATGCATATATAATCAAACATACAAGAATATGGAGGAAAACTTGAATAGCTTTGTTAATATCAAGAATAGCAAGAGGATTATATCCAATAGTTCTGACCCAGCATCATTCTCCAGCAAGAAAGCCCTTCTTCACCTCAGGTAAATCTTAGATCACCCAACAGTATGAAATTTCACCAAAAAACCAACAACACTTCTCTACAAGATACAAGATTCCAGCCTCTGGATCTCTGTGATGAGGGATCCATATATAGATGATTGTAGGGGGTGATTCATCTTCTAGGGTCTTGATTAGTGTCCTCTCTCTAATAGTTCTTTATTCCACTTGGAGACTGATGATCGCTTACTCATCCCTGGTCGAAAACAGAGGCAAGTGTCAGAGGGGAAGGTTCTGGAAGATTCCATGATCTTCCACCTTACAAACTGTCTCTCCCATTTGTCCATTCTTTTCCATCACACCTTACAAAGGGGCCATTCAATATGCATTGCACCCTTTACATTGGGAAGGTGATATGCATCACACCCTCTGCACTAGGTATTTAGTATGGTCCAGTTTTGACCATTTCTAAGCAGTTTTTAGTCGAGAGCTTATGGGAGATGATGTAATTAGCTGACCTTGTTCCTTTAGGCACTGAAGCAACACTTTTAGGGACTTAGGAGCCCTAAGTTTATGGACATTTATGATTGTGGTTGCAGTGCCCAAAAATGTCTATAATAGTTTCCCCCTAATGCATGAGGTCGTTAATCTTTTGATGTCGGGTGAAATGCTTTACCATGAGGATCTGAAGTCTTTTCGAGCTGGGAGGTGACCTGTAATAAGATAAAATACAATACATTATCTTCATAATATTTTTCATGATCTAGCTAAGGTGGGCATTCCAATGCTCAGCTTTATAAAATTCATTTTCATGTATATAGGATAGAAAATCGTCTGTGTAGGAGACTGATGATTCAGACTCATCATCCTTTGATTTGGATGATCATCTGTTCGACAATGATGTACATTTGATGTCTTTATATTCCTGAATATATCGCAGCCCAGATGGATGAAACTAGATCCGAGGTCTTCAAAACTCATTCAAACTTCACTCAGAGTACAAGTCGATCCATGTGAAAAATGTTCTGGAGTCGAACATGGAAGGACATTGCCTGATTACCAGCCAATGATGTAAGTTGTTAACAGGCGCAAAAGGAATCACCAATAATGACAATGACCCTCAAGGTACTACATTACAATTCACGCGATGTGAAAAAGGAATTGGCATCGAACACCACGCAAAATCTCTTGGTCGAAGGCCATTAATATAAACTTGTCGCCGAAAGTGAGAAACTTGCCATTGAGGCATGAAAGCTTCAAAGTACTGAAAGGGTTGTTCCTAGGTCAACTTCTTGGATAATGAGCTGATGTTGACAAGAAGTGACTTGTCATAGGAGGGCCTTAATGAATCCCACATCTACAACACGGAACGAAGCAAATGATTTTGGAGGTGAAAACGATTTGATGATACAGGGTTCAGGGTGGTGGTCATGTAAAGAATGGAGCGTGAATGTATTGCAGCGGGTGAGACACAGGTGAATTCTCTGAATGACTTCTCTTGAACATATCGGCGACATTGATGATGGATTGGTAGCGTTAACCCCAAGATGGATGGTGTGGTTGACCAATGGTGATGACCAGTGAACTGAACAACCCAACCTGGCATGGATGCAAAAGGAAAGCGTCATGTTCAAGAGCAACTTGCTACTAATAAAGTTTCTTCAACTTTTCTTCCCAATTTTCCCTAGTCATTGCTGACCAGTACCTCTTTATTTTTGTCAAGCTTGAGGAGGATAACATATGTTTGTTCTATAATCCGCCCTTTGGGCGAACCTGTTGCTATAGTTTAGCGAGCCTAGCGATAGTGAAACTCGTTCTCGTCCATTTGGACAAGTTTGTCGCTATTCAGTTTTAACGAGTTTAACGACAAAGATAACTCGGTCTCTTTCAATTTAAAAGAGTCTGAAAGAAACAGAAAGGAGACTCCAATGATTCTTTTTCGTCATATAATCCCTTAAGTCCAAAAAAAAGTAAAATAATACAAAAGGGATGAATTTTCGATATTTTTAACGAGCCAAACAAGACAAGCACTCGATATTTTTGTGTAATAATCCCTCAGGTCCAAAAATATTAAAATCTAGAGGAGGGATAGCACTTCCGATGACTTTAACGAGCCGGAGAGGCCAATCACTTGGCAATCTTTTCATATTTTCTGAGTCAGTTGAAAAGAGCTTAAGGAAGACTCGCTTTCGAGGAACGAGTGATGATTTCCGGTACCAGTTGATTCCAGGTAAGATTTGGAATTTTCCAATCATGGCAGTGTCACAAGGATGGCTAATAGAACCACTCTTCGTAGATGTTCCTCGAAGGGGTAAAAAATCATATGTGGGTGAATGATCGGCTAAAAACAGAGTGGAGGTGATGGTGAGAACACGACCAAGGCTCAAAAGCTGGCGATAAGGCATTCACAATGGTTATTTACCCGTTCATTTTTTAATGAGCTTAAACGCAGGGATAAACACTTTCTCATGACTTATGTTCATTTTTTAATGAGCATGAACTATGCGCTAAAACTACTCGTGGAGAGTTTATTTTTTAACGAGCTTGAACTGTACGACAACATTGCTCGCCATGATGGTCATTGATTTTTCGATTTACCCTTAACATTTTTTTCTTTCAAAAATAGTACTGCCTGTTCATCTGCTTCATCAAACTGATTATAAATGAAAACATATGCATGATAAATGAGTCAAAACACTAATATTTTACTTGAATTACGTGCATAGTAAATTAAAAGTGACTTTTTACCTCTCATTTTACCATTTCATTTGAATTTGGTTTGTTGGAGCTCTGGAGGTGCTTTTCCCCCCTGATTTTCACTAGCGGATTCTGGGTGGATGATTCTCGATGCCATTCGGACCAGGTAGGAGCTAAACTTGTGCTCTTTCATCTTATGCCTTTAATTTTGGATTTTGAACTCATTTCCCTATTCTGCTGAGCACCTGGGGTTTGAATAACTCGCCCTAGGATCATCGCACCCTTCCTTAGTCGAAAGGTGCGATGCATACTGATGTCTCCACTAACTAGTCAGTATGCATCGCTCCTATAACACTTGCTGGGGTGCGATGGGCACAGGGAGGAAAATTTTTGCATGGTTTCCTCATGAAATTTTTGCCTGTTTTCACCAAATGAAGTTCCTGACTCTTCCCTTGTTTGTTTTTCAGAGATCCATCAGAGGAAAATGGTGGTCACATGGTGAGAATGCAAGCATGAAGAAGAGGACATTGTTGCTTTACATGATCCAGGCGCAGTAGCTGCATTACGGAACTGTGGCTTGCTGAATTTTTTCCATATCTCGAGCATGAGGCAACAAATTAATTTGTTGCATTATTTCATCAATGCTTGGGATTCTATCAACCAGGTATTCTAGATTAGGGGCAAATCAATCCCCTTGACAGTGGTGGACATCTATTTTCTGACCGGCTTGTCGAGGCACGGCGCCCCTCTCTCTTTATCAGGCTCCGCCCGTGGGGGTGAGTCTGTAAGGGAGTACATTCAGCGGCATTGCAGAGATGGATCTTAGCCAAGTGCGGACGGCAAGATCAACATTCGAGATGTCACTGACTAGCCCTTGCAGACCATCCTGTTTACTTTTGCTAGATTGGCTGGTAGTTCTGCTCTCCATATAGCCAACAGATCTTATATGCAGTATGCTCTAGAATGCCTTGAACCAAAGGTGTTCAATTG
Source organism: Pinus taeda (assembly GCA_000404065.3). NCBI lineage: Eukaryota > Viridiplantae > Streptophyta > Pinopsida > Pinales > Pinaceae > Pinus > Pinus taeda. Next base: position 121,497 of record APFE030425180.1, read on the forward strand.
GTGTGATGCAGTACTTTCTATGATGAAGGAACAGTTGACCAAGATGAAGAGTGGCAGATCTAAGAACTTTGGTTATGGTTCTATTTTGACCACTTTCACCTTGGAGCGAATCCCATTGATGCAGCCACAGTATATATCACTTAGCCTACCTCCACCGACAAAACCTCGAATGCAGAGATGGGTCGATCTCATGTCTCGGCATGCTGGCCAGCCCCAAATTTCATTTTCTAAGACCTTCTTTGAGTGGTTTGACCGTCAGGATATGGTCTACGCCAGGTTCCCATATGCTGGTATGGACTTCCGAGGTGATCCGGATTTGGTGCTGCCGGTTGGAGAGCAGTGGGGTGTCATGGGTAATTTTCTTCTGACCATACCTCTGTTCATTATTTTTTATAATGTTCTTATATTCTTCTGATCAAGACTAATCAAAACTTATGTGTACATGCAGATGTTGGCCCAGTTCGATCAGCAGTGCGCCGTAGAGACCCAGCGGTCGCTCCAGCAGGAGAAGCAGTTGGGAGGGCTATCCTTCACGACCTTAACGTGGCCGAGACTATTTCGGCACTACAGGACCAAGTTGAGGGTCTTACCCTTAGCATCCTGAAAGTTAGGACTGATGAGTTTCCTTTGCGGTTGCAGCGACATACCACTGGAGTGCTGAGTCGATGGACTAGGCTCCTACGCATGATTGCACAGGTGGTGACCTGTTATCACCAGCACCATTAGGCTAGGGTGCCCCCTAGCATTTCTGAGTTTTGACCAATTTTGTCTTGGTTACAGAACATTATTTACAGACTATAAACAGTTTATGGAATATATTTTTGATTTTTGAAGCTTTATTTTGGTTCAGTTACATGATCCTGTTGCATATATTGATGTGATGCTTCTTTTTATAAATGTCGCAAATGTCTATCTAACACATAATTTGCCAATGAGTTTGTTAATGTGTTTAAACTTCTGGAAATATGTTGATATTGGATGAAATCAAACTGTCTTTCCAAAAAATTTACCCTTAGGAACATGCGATAGATAGCTGGATTTCGTACAGCATAGATGCCGGTGAGTTGTAGAATGATGAGCTGTGAGTCTAGCCTGACAACAAGTCGGCATATACCATGTGCAATGGCATCAGAAAGGAGTTCTATTAATGCATTGTACTCAGTGATATTGTTTGTAGACCGACCAATACATACTCCTCTAAAACTTACCGCAGAAGATAGATTCCGCGAGCTACGACTTGCTCCGTCGGCATATCCAACGAATGATTCCAGTAGGTTCGACATCTGCAATGAATGCAAAAAGTGGATTACTTAACCAAATTAGATGCTCTTGGCGAAAACAAAAATGTAACAAAAGCACGAGGACTACTATGAAAGATCAAGCATAGTAGCGTTTGAGGTACAACCCGTTGCGAGGTTGTGCCAGTGGAATCCCATCATAGTCCATCAACTCATAGGCTCCTTTTGCTAATACTCGTTTAACAATATAGGGACCCATCCATAACGATTTGAATTTTCCTGCTCCCAATTTATCAGATTCCTGGTCGTAAAGTAATACCAGGTCACCCTTTGAGAAGACGCAAGGTTTGACATTCTTGTCGAACTGTGCCTTGACTCGTTTCTTATGAGCCTCGTTAGCCGAAGCTGCATCATGACAGGTTTTATCCAAATGGATTAATTCCAAGAAACGAGCCTCTTCTTCTGATGTTCTGGGGAGAAGGTCGACTGCAAGTTTGAGGGATGAGATTTCACATTGGACCAGTAAGATTGCTTCGAGACCGTACACCAATTAAAAAGGTGTGAATCTGGTTGCATTTCTTACCGATGTCCGATATGCCCACAAGGCCGAGTACAGGATTAGGTGCCAATCCCATTTGTGGGCTCTGATCATCCTTTGCAGCATGCGCTTTAGGACTTTGTTGATTGCTTCAACTTGTCTGTTAGCTTGTGGATAGTACAGAGTAGAGCTATCGTGGGACAGTCCTAGTTTGGCAGCCAACTCAACCATCATGTGATTGCGAAAATGCGATCCATGATCTGTGACTATGGCCTGTGGAATGCCGAATCTGGAGACTACATGATTGAAAAAGAAAAGGGCAGCCATTTCACCGCTATTGTTTAATGTAGGCATCACCTCAGCCCATTTGGTAAAATAGTCCATCGCGACTATTATGTACCCATGCCCCTCGGTCGAGGTGGGGTTACATGTCATGAAATCTATGCCCCATTTTGCGAATGGCCCAACAACTACTACTGGTTACAGCAGTGTGGGTGGTCTTCTGGTTTTGCTATCGAAAATTTGGCAAGCATGACAACTTCTAACTGTCGTTATGCAATCTTTGAACATTGTTGGCCATAAGTATCCTGCTCACAAAAATTTTTGCGCCGTAGCGTAACCAGATTGGTGCCCCCCACATGTGCCTGAATGGCAGTCATTCAGGACTTTTTCGGCCTCCTCAAGGGTGAGGCACCTCCGCAGAACGGTATCGATACCACGACGATAAAGAGTATCATCGACGATCACGTAGTCCTTTGCTTGGTATCGAATACGTCGTTGTTCGAAGCGTGAGGTATTAGACCTATATGTTTGCGTCTGGAGATAAATGATTATATCTCCGTACCACAAATCGCTTGAAGATATCAGAAACATATTTTCATCCATGATTGCTTCTTCGGATGTTGCATCATTGGACGACGATGGGAGATCGCATAGCAACTCCGCGAATACCAGGGCTTTCTTTGATTTGGATCTTTTAAATTCCAAATCAAACTCTTGGAGAATTGCTATCCATTTCGAATACTTGCCCCCCAGCAACTGTCGTGACAATATATAATTCATGGGGTTGCAATCTGACAAAATTGTAGTTTTCCTAAAGAGGACGTAGTGTCGAAATCTCTGTATTGCTTGAACAGCTGCGAGGGCTAGCTTTTCAACGTAGGAGTATTTCATTTCTGTATCATTTAAGTTTCAGCTTAAATAATATATAGGATGTTCAATTCCATTGTCTTCTTGAACCAAGACCATTGCTATGGTCGTATCTACTGCAGCCAGATACAGGTTAAAGTATTTTTGATAATCAGGAGCATACATTAATGACGCTTGTATTAGAGATTTCTTTAAAGCGTCAAAGGAGGCTTGCACGACCTGGTCCCAAACGAAGGGTACATCCTTTTTCAACAGACGGGTATAACCTTTAGCTAGTTCAGCATAATTTGGAATGAACCTCCTGAGGGAATTTTCTTTCCCTTGGAGTTTATGAATCTGAAGCAGGCTTGAAGGTGGAGGCAAATCGATGATCGTCTTAACCTTACAAGGGTCGAGATGAATCCCATCCTTTGAGACAGCGAAGCCAAGTAAACGACCAGAACTAACACAAAACACACATTTGTGCGGATTGATTCTTATCTTGTAGTGTCGGAAATGTAGAAATATTTCTCTCAAATGGCGCAGATGATCGGACCGCTTTTGTGAATGAGCTGGGAGATTGTCGAGATAAGGTTGAACGATGTTTTTGATGTCATGGAAAGCATAGTTCATTGCTCTCTGAAAAGTCGCCCCTGCGTTCTTAAAACCAAAGGGTAGCTTGCAATATGCAAATGTGCCCCACGGACAAATGAACGCAGTCTTTGACTGGTCCTGTGGGCGGATATTTATTTGATTATACTCGGAAAATCCATCCATGAATGAAAAGATTTCACATCCATTCATCAATAATCTGGTCGATAAAGGGTGTAGGGTAGTTGTCTTTTGGACAAACTTGATTTACATCCCTGTAATCAACGCACACTCTAATCATTCCTTGTTTTTCATAACAGGAACAATATTCGATACCCAATCGGTTAGAGGAATGGGGTAAATGAAACCGGCATGGAGGAGTTTTTCAACTTCCGCCTTGATGGCAACGGCTTTCCTGGGGTGCACCTACCTTAGCTATTGTCGTACTATTTTGACATCTGGATACATCTTAATCTCGTGTTCAACTATGCTCAAGTCGATACCTGGAATTTCATCGTATGACCAAGCAAAGACATCTCTAAACTCGCGAAAGAGAGTGCTATATATTTCTAGTTCAGAAGAAGAACAAGATTTTCCAACATGAATGTTCTCTACAACATCTGTTTTGGTCGAGATGTTTATGGCAATAGTCTCTTCGATATTGGATAGCTTTCTTTCGAAATCCACCGTGTTTACAGTATTCGTTAGAAAGTCAAATACTGAAGGATGTTGTAGGTCGCCAGAATTATCTTCTTTACAAGTCGGAAGATGTGAATGATGGTGGTGATCTTCCCATGGTTCCCCATCGATCATCATCAATTGAATGATTCCTTCGTCTATAAGGTGTACTCGTGACCAAGGATCTGAAGGGGTGCCATATTCCTTAGACCTATTTATCCAAAATCTTGACAGGCGTTGATGTTGGTTTTCCTCCCATGCTGAGAACATTGATTGCTATAATATTTCCAGCGGGGTTAGAGGAAAAACCTGTGAATGATCCATTTTAACATCGTTTTCTGACATCTTTTGAATGGAAGATATCATATTGCAGGTTCCTACATTAGCTACTTTCGCCAAATTGGTAGGAGGCGGTAGGGTAAAGGTTCCCATTAACGTAGGGTCTTTTAGTAGGCCTACTCCAATATTATGAAGCATGCTAGGGATTCCGTGGATCATTTTCCCGTAACTTGCGAATTGTTGGGGAGAAAAGTTTGTTGGTCGATGATTGTAATTCCTCCTTGGGAAGGAAATGCAATTTTCCTAAAGTAGGTCGACACAACAGCTGCAATGGCATATATCCAGGGTCTTCCCAGTAGGATGTTGTAGTCAAGATTTCCGTCGATGACTTCAACATTAATTTCTACTGTTTTTCCCCCCAGTTCGACTTGCAAGTTACTTAGTATCCAATACAGGGTGTACGTTCGTCCATCAAATGCTTTTAATGTTGTTGACGATCGAGACAAAGAGGGAGACCCCAAAGTTTTCCAGCAACTCATCGACATGATACATGTGGGTGCCCCCTCATCAATAATTGTTCTATGAACAGTTTTGTTGAGGGCTTTCACTTGAATGAGGAAAGCTAGTTGAGTTGGTAACTGAGGGTCGTATCCTTTATGATTAAAAGATACAAGATTGGAATCCGTTGGGTCAATCCCACCTATTGCTGACAATAAAGCCTGCTTTTGGGAGGGGAAATTTTGCAGCACTTCAAGAGTCGACATCGCGGATGGCGATTGAGCTAAATCCTCCACTATATTATAGTGTTGTGTTGCTCGGGCACGAGGATTAAACGTCGATTTGTGTAGTACTCCTTTTGGCAGTTTTATTGTTAATTCAGGAATGATGGGTGGCACGACTTCTGTTGAAGTCATTGTTGAACTGCTAGGTTGGTCATTGTCCTTGTTGTTCAACATCTGTGGATTCCCATAATCTTTACTTCTTGTCATTATAAGAGTGTCATTTAGTTGCTTCGAGATTGACAATATTAGGACCTGGGATGGGGAAGCATTTTCGTTAGCAACCATATTTGTTCCTGGGTTCAAAAACGGATCAGTCAATACAGCCAAGGTTTTTGAACTTTTGAAAGATTTTCTAAGTTCTTCTTTAAATGGACAGTCCTGTGTCCAGTGATCCTCGTCACATATATGACATGGAATTTTGGGTTTCGCATTCCCAGAAGGGTTTGCAGAATATTTTCTTGGAGATGAGTCTCCCTGGTTTTTCTACTTCCCTTGTTTTTTCTTCTTGACTCCTGGTTGCTTGGTTTCTTTGCCTTTGTCTATTGACATAGCATTTACTTCCGAGGCTAGAAGTTCTTCATTTGCATCTTGACTCGAAACTATGCGGGCCTTTTTGGATGTGGCCTTTTCGGTTTTAGTGCTTGTCGTGCCTATCACACCATCATCGGCATGAGAGTCCTTGTTTGATTGAGGAGGCGGAGGGACGGAGAATTCTGGTCTAGGAGCATCAGGGATTTTATCGTAGAGCGTGCCAGACTGAGTGTAGATCAAGTCTAGATATTGTGCACGAGCAATGACTTTCTCTTCAGTGACAACTCCCCCCTTTGCCACATCTTCTGTAATAGCGGGTAACAGTGACTTAATAAACCATTCAGCCAATAGTTGATCAGGAACATATGTTTTTACCATTCTGCGACGACGCCGCCACTCATGAATATGATCAGATATGTGAGTGGTGGTCGTTTGTTTGAAATTGGTAAGCATCTCAGTTCTTGTTTCGTACCTGATAGGTAATTGAAAATGGGTTAAAAAGGTTGTGGCTAGGGTACTGAAGTTATCAAATGAAGCTCTAGGCAGTTCGATATACCACTTTGCTGCCGGACCAGTTAACGTGCGCTGAAAGAGGCGAAGCTGAATCGAATCATCATTGGGAGTGTTTGACGAACACCATAGATGAAAGGTCATCACATGATTCGATGGGTCTTCACCCGGATTTCCATTGAATTTAGGAATATCTGACAAAAGTTTATGCAGGATCACCGGCCACCAAGGGGCGTAGGCAATTGGATCGTTCGTTAGTCGACTTAGATCTGGTAACTCTAGAGTTGCCATGAAGGGCAACTGTTGATTTAGGCTTGGTTGAGCATACCCAGGATAGGACGGAATTGTTTGAGCAGTCGGTCTTTGCATACCAGCATAATGCATTTGATGTTGATAACTTTGGTAAGGTTGATGGGCATAACCATTATGATATGGTTGATACTGCTGCGCATTACTCGCAAAGACTTGTTGCTCATATCCTTGGTAAGCTTGCTGGAATTGCGATTGTTGGTATTGCACCAGCCATGGTTATGAAGCCATGGACTATTGTCCAGCACTGACTATTTGACCAAGATTGGGGTTGGGGTTCCCCATTTGAACCTGCGCCATTCCACTAGTGGGCGATTGTGGTTGTGTTAGAGGTACAAGAGATTGTTGTATCACCACCTGCGAAACTTGAGGTTGGCATACAATTGGTGACGCTTGTACTTGTGATACAGCCACAATAGCCGGCGTAGTGGGAATGTTTGTCATAGGTGAGCTTTGTTGTATCGACCATACAACTCTTGGTTGTTGAGACAGGACTAGTACCCAACCGCTAGTTGTGATTCTAGCATAACCCAAATTTTGTTGCGCACTCAAGCATGGTTGTCTTTCTGGGGAAGACAATGAAAGGGTATATGGCCCTCCATACAACGGTAATCCAATGCTCAAAGGAATAATTTGCCTTTGGGGACCAGTTTGCCCAAATTGACCTTGTGATGGATCAATTTGTCGATACTCAACGTAGGAGATTCCAGATATAATTCCAGAAGAACAAACGGGAACAGTCCATACTGGCGAAATAGTCCCAGGATGGACTCCATCCAGTGATTGAAAACTGGTTGGGACAGATGGCATGACGGCAAACATTGTCGGAATAGCAGAAGGGGCTTCCATTGTTGCTGTGTTGAGTGACACAGTCCTTGATGTTGATGGTTGTTCAGACATGTTAAGTCTATCCAAAAGATTCCTTAGTGATTCTTCAGGAACTTCTGAGGGTGGGTGAATATTTTCTAATGAAGAAGGATATAGGGAAATTCCAACTCCAAGTTGTGTTGGAGTGCTACACGGAGGATCTTCCACAATCTCTTCTATGGCAATCAATCCAGGAGGAAGAGGTAGACCGTCAGGTCCGTAAAATATTTTTGGTGCCGAAGAAGATGTAATTCCTGTAGCAGCAGACGGTTGGGGAGTAACACCTTCTGAATCGGCTGTAAACGGAACCGGTTCAGGAATAGAAGTGTTAACCGTCACAATAGGATCAGTTGTAATGTCCTATTATTGTTGCGGAATTTCTTCTGTAGAGGCAGGGATTCCAGAAATGTTTAGAGTAACCAAATTCTTTGACGATGTTGGAGTGCTTGCTCCAACCAACCTAGGGGACTTTGATCTGGTTAAACGAGTTCACTTCGTCTGGGATGGCTTCGCTTCTGGAGTCAACGATGGTTGACTCATAAGTCTCCGCAAACGACGGGGTTTTGATTGACTTCCTTCCACGATTGCGGATTACTTGATCAACTCAAAATAAAAGGGGAAATTTTTTTTTGAATTAAATGAATTTTAGACACTTTGACAAACCTTGTTTTTTCAATTTTAAAGAGTTGAGAAAAAATAAAAGATGACTCTAGTCGCCTTCAATTTTTATTGAGCTTGAAGTGACAAGTGCTCAGAGGACCTTTTCCATTAAGGAGTCTGAAAAGGGGCAAAATGGACTTCTCTGGAGATCTAGGCAGAGAGGATTACCAAACCAATCGTAAAACTGCAGAATACTTTTTACGGTACGGCAGTCAGTCTTCCCGAATGTTGTGTTCGGTGCATTACGATCGATAGGGTGGTAAACACGGCTTCCTAAGGATAAAGGATGCAGCCTATAGTGGTCTCCCAATATATACGCGACGGTACGTGGGAGCACAAGTCCATACTAGCACTTATTGTCTCAGAGTGGAGGAATCACCCAACCAACACTGAAAGCGACAATTACCAGGCTTTATGACGTCAGAATACGTCTCTAGCCTAGACCTCTAGATGTTGTGTTAAGTTCCAAAGCGTTTTTAGATTCATTGAGATTTATTTTAAGTTGATCTTGCTTAGTAGTTTGCCTTTCAGGTTCACCACGTGATGTATGCATAATTCCTAAATGCAGTCTAAGATGATAAATAGAAGTTTTATCTTCTTTCAGCAATGAAAATCCTAGCTACTAAGGGGAAGAAAGTCAAGAATCTTTTCTTCACAGAGCACAGAGCACACACTAATATGCACAGTCCTAAATCAAGCCAAGCATTTAAGATTTAAATGCACATGCATGTATTGGTTTTCAGCTCCCTTAATGTGTAAATGAAACTAAGAAAACTATGTGCAAAACTGAAATACTTTTAAGCGACTATACTCAACAAAATTCTCTTTCAAAACAAAGTGAAAACAAGGAGACACTTTGCAATTTTGAAATGGAAATTGCTTTTTGACACTTTAAAACTAGTAAATCAAATCTTATGCAATGATAACCTTATAATCAACTATCTAAAACAATGGTATTGCTTTCTAAAACTGAAAACGACATCTACGACACTTTCAGATCTAGAGACGACAGTTCGACTATGTTATTTTTTGCAAAAGAGAATTAAAACGACACACAATACGTAAAAAATGTTTATAGTTCTTCACACTAAGGAGGTGGAATAATGCTAGAGAAGGGGGTATTCACAGAAGCACACTGATTACAGACAGCAAAAAATCTTGAATAAGATTGAAAACGGTGAGAAAAATCCATAGTCGGAGGGTAAAACCAGTCCTCCCTGACCATCGCACTTGTTACACAGTGAACTCAGTATGCAGCGCAGTTACTCCATTCGGGAAGTGCGATGCATACAGACTGCCTTGAAGGCAGGGTGTGATGGTTACAGTGCGAGACTCTGAACGAGACTTCACTCATAGTTTGCAGTTTAGTTCAGGTTTTTAAGCTGAATAAGTACAGATCAATGTATGTAAAAACACAGGGGTGATTTAAGAGGTTACCAAAGCCACTACTTAGGGCAATTAGATTGCTTGTAGATCTATTGTTTAATTTATAAATAAAAACCTGGAGATTGACTGAAGCAGCATTGATCTACTTTGCATTTGTATGACAAATGCAGTTCGAAGGCTAGCTGGCTTGACTTCAGGCTCCGTCTGAATGTTTATAAGAGAAACAAGGATAGATAGGCTAACAAGTAATCTAGTCGCTCCCCAGCAGAGTCGCCATTTTGTTATACGAGAATAGTGTCCACACGGATGCTATTATTCCCACTAAGATGTGTGGCTATCTTAGACACATAATCAAAGTCTACTAATGATTCCTTTTATGAAACTAGATGAGAGGAGAAACAAGAGGTCCAACCTGAGTCTTACACTCGATTCCCTCTCCTTCTTGATAGAGTTTTGTTGCTCGCTCTTTGTCTGCTCAGCTTCAAAAGGACCTGTAGAATCACAGCAACATACTACTATGCAAGAAACAAGGATCTAAATTCACAAATAATGTAGGATCAGATGTACATTAACCATATACAAGCACATATAAACAAGTACACCAGGATATGGAGGGAAACAAGAATAGATTTATTCAGATAAAAGTAGCAAGAGGATTACAACCATGAGCAGCACTGACCCAGTGTTGCACAGGTAAATCCCCTCTGCGGACAAAGGCGATCCCACTAGCCTAAATGGGGTCTAGCAACAATCAAACAACGCTAACACACAGGTTCCTAATTGCAAAGTAAAGACCGATGATGAGGGCCTACCTCAAATCCAACGCTAGTATTCGTAGGAGAGTCGTCGCTCCCGTTCTTTCGCTTCAGCTGGTCACAATCCTCACGATCCTCGTGAACGGACACCTGCACATGCAAAGAACAAGACAAATACAAGCATAAAATCCAAGAAATGCAACTATCTATCGTCAGAAAGGATACAACTCAAACATCATTATAAAGACAATATGAGTGGAACCATAATGATAGTCGTCTATTATTATTGATAAACAAAAGAGAATACAACCAAGTTCTAACGTCAAATCCTCCTTTGGATGGGTGATCAGCAACACATGCCTTGCAAAGCTTGTAGGGGATGGGGAACAAGCCTCTCTCTCCTTGGTTACTTGGACATGGATCTCCTCCTTAAAGATGTAGCCTTATGGGGATGAACAAGGCCTCTTGTAGCATGAGCTTAGCAATCCTTAGATTTTGGGACTTAGATTTTGGAGCTTGAAGAGTAGAATTACTAACTAGCTTGTCAAAGGCAAAAGGACAAGCTTATATAGAGGGAGGAGAAGGAGATAAGATCACCCACAAGATCCATGGGATTGTCCTTATCATTAGGAAGCTTCCGTGAGAGGTGGAGAACTACTTCCCTCCTTGGGAGATTCGAAGCCCAACTGAACTAACTCAAACTAGAATCAGTTCATGAATAGGTTAGAAGGAACCTTCAGAAGTTTGGTTTGTTAAAAACTTTACCCAACTGGGTTTGTGCTAGTGTGACTCTGATATAGAGCGCCAGCTGGCACACCCTCTTTGGAGTATTTTCCTCATTGGCGCGAGTGATACACTGTGGAACAACGCCAATGGGAAAAGGGCTATATTTATGGGTATTTTGCAGAAGGTGTCTTCAGGGCATATGAAGTACACACTCAAGGGGATATAATGCAAGTGTTTTCAGGTTATGTCACTTCTCACAGGTCCCAGAATAGGTCCTCCAATGTGCGGGAGAAGGGGTAACAAGGACAGTGACAAAATACTGTGTAACAGATGCCCCCTAAAGCATGAAGCCTGAGAGAGAGGGGTGAAATGCTTTATAAGAACATGGTCGACTGAAAACACGACCGTTAGAGAACCTTCACGAAGTACAATTGATATGTCAAGTACATGATGTACATAGTATGGGCGCAGCCATCCATAGCAGAGTACATAAAAACTGGATCCAAGGTATGGACGCAGCCATCCAGCGAGGATCGATGAATAGACTCAGGCATGGTTGTAGCCATCTAGTGAATGAGTCATGTAATGATTACAATAATCCACAAAATGCAACCTAGATCTCAACAGACAAAATCCAGGGTCTTGCGCTCCATCTCGACCCGAACAAAGTACAAGTTCAAGCATGCGAATATGGGATTCGAAGTCGAACATGCAAGAACATCGTCTGATTACCAGTTAATGATGAAAATTGTTAACAGACGTGAGAGGTACCACCAATAATGACAATGGTCCTCAAGGTACTATAGGTACAATCCATGGCGTGCGAATTAGTGAGCCGGTGTTGAAAACTCGTAGAATCATCCAATCGGAGGCCAATGATGAAAACCTCATGTCGAACACGAAGAACCTGCCATTGAGGCATGCAGGCTCCAAGGTACCTGAAGGGAGTCTCTAAGTCAACTTCCTGGATAAGAGCTGAAGTCGACAGAAATAACCTGATCAAAGGTGGGCCAGAGTTCCCACATCATCGACACGAGACAGAGAAGGATAAAATGTTTTGTGTGAGGTATCAGAGGGAGGTTAAGTATTCTGCAGAGGTCAACTTCTCTTGAACATATCGGCAGCACGACAGTGGACTTGGTAGTATTTGACATCAAATGATCAGGGTCATGGTGACAAGACGATGAGGAGATGAATGGTCAAACAGGATAACCCAAACCCATAGAGGCAAGTGTAGCACAAGATGAGATGTCCCCACCCAGACACGAAAGCAGAAAAGTTCCATGTTCAAGAGCGACATACTACCGACACGACGATAATTGTGGTTCCTTTATTCCCCCACCATTTCTGGCGAGTACCCCGACTATTTTTGGATGACAATCTTGACGGGGGTAGCATATGCTTGGGAGGTGTCATTTCGACGGAATCCGATGTCATTAAGTTTTAACGAGTCTGACAAAGGAAGAACTCAGCGTCTTTTCATGTTTAGAGAGTTTGAAAAGACAGCGGAAAAGTAAACTCCAGGGATGTCCTTTTTCGTAAAGTTGTGTCTCTCGAGCCCGAAAAAGTATAAAACAATGCTCGAAAGAACCGCCCGATCATTACGACCAAGGAGTACTTTTCATAAATAGTGATTCCGATCTGAAAAAGTAAAAAAGTGATAAAAGCCATGTCGCTTCGTGACTGTTAACGAACCGGAAACGACAAGGGTCTGACAATATTTTCGTTTTTAAACGGTCAAAAAAGGGTTTAAAGACGATCGCCTCTCATTTCCATTTAACGAGTCGAGAGGACCAACTTGGAATTCTTTTCACGTTTAAAGAGTCAGAAAAGAGCAAAAGATGACTCCAAAGTGACCTTTTCGTGTATTTACCGAGTCTGAAAAAGTATAAAATACAACTCGTTTCACCGCCAAAGCTGCACAAACACCTGTCACTGCACAAGAAACAGGCATAAAATCCATTTTCAACACAAATATTCATAAAAATATTCATAAGATAACTCTTAAAAACCTATTTAGGGGCCAAAAAGTTATAAAAAAGGTGAAAATGGTAAATCAAAAAATTACTTTTCACTTTTTACCTTTTGAGAGTGACATTAGGGCTTTTGGAGTGCGATCTTCAGTTGGCGATTGCGACAAATCCAGTGGACCATTCGGAGCGCCGTCAGTGTCAGGTAAGAGGTCTCGTCTTTTGCTCCATTTCCATCCATTTAAAATTTGTTTTAAATTGCTTTTTCATCCTCTATAGGGAGGATTTCAAATTTAAGGGTTGCGCCCATTGTCGCGGGTTTTAGGCACGGACCCGCGCCAATGGGGCAACTTTCCCAAAGGGCACGTGCCCATGGGCGCGACTGTTTTAAAAACAATCGTGCCAACGGCCGCGTGGATTTTTTGGCCAATTTTAAACAAACCTAAACCAATTTCCCTTCAATTTCAAGTTATTTAAGTATCTAATTTATTGTTTTGGCCTTGTGTTTGAAAGGAAATACACAAAAATGGTGATCTTGTGGAAAGAACAAGAACATGACCAAGTGGACACATTGGCTTTAGAAGATGAGGACTGCATGGAGGCACTTAGAGCATGTGGGCTCAAGAAATTTTTCCTGCTGTCCTATTTGCGAACTCAACCAGAGCTTTTACAGTATTTGGTCAACTTGTGGGACATACAGGAATAGGTGTTCCGAATACGGGACCAAGTATTGGAGTTAGACGTATCCAATGTCTACTTCCTCACTGGATTGTCACAACGGGGGCCGGTACCTCGACTGACTGGTAGCAGGCCATCTAGAGAGAAGATGGAGGAGGTGAAGGCCCGAGTTTGCCTAGGTGCAAGATACGGGCAGGGCAACTCGAAGGTGGATATCCCCACCGCCCCGGACTTGACACTTAGAGCATTACTGTTTACCATCACATGAGCGGCGGGGGCACAGGCGCCACACGAGGCTATGAAGAACCATCTGATCCTGGCAACAAAGTGCCTTAGTCCGACAGTTTTCAACTGGGCGTCAGTAGTGACGACCAGTATGAAGAGGCAGCTAACCAAAGCCAAACAGGGTAAGCTGCAGCAGTTTGGATATGGCTCCATCCTGGTGACGTTATTCTTGGAACGCATGCCAAGCTTCCAGGGCCAAGGGGCCTTTGTACCTGACCTAGCACCTCGAGAACCGAGGATGGCTCGATGGGCGGCATTGATGCCGAGGGGTGGTGGCGGTCAGCAGATGTCTTTTAGACCTGAGTTTTTCGGGTGGCTTCACCGCCAACTGATTGTGGTGGAGGACTGGCCGTATGCGGGGACAGACTTCACCGGAGACCCTGACCTTCCTTGCCGGAGCGAGAGGACTGGGACAAGGAGATTGGTATGACCTCATTTTTTGATTTTGTGATTTTATGATTTTTTTTGGTTATTACATGCTTGTCCTAATGACCTTTATATGCATATGCAGATGTCGGCCCAGAGCATCCAGCTGGCATGTCTCCTATTGCGAGGAGACACCCAGTAGCAGTAGCAGCAGGAGCGGATCCTCAGGAGGAGGGCGGTGACAGAGGAGAGCTTATTCAGAACCTCGAGGCTGTCACTCGAGGGATTCCAGATTACGCTCGGCTAGCGGATGTCCCACTAGCATATCAGAGGCACACGGTGGGGGTGCCAACTCGCAACCACCGGCTCCTGAGACGTTTAGTGCAAGCGGTTATGTGCTACCATGAGCACCACCGAGACTAGATATCTAGGCTTTTCTTTTCTATGCATATTTTTTGAGAGACATGGTGTCTCCAGATGTATTCAGACAAACATGTATTATTTTTTGATGATGCACGGGGTGCAAAAATTTTGGACACACACACACACACACATATCTATATATATACATATGTTTTATGGTTTATTGTACTATATGCTTCTTGTGTTATGTCGAACTACATGTTATGCAAATGCCTGTCCAACACAAAATTAGCTAATGCATCGGTTAACGTATTAAGTCGTCTTGGAATATGTTGATAAGTAATTAAATCAAAATCCCTTTCTAATAAATTAACACGTAAATACAACCTTAAAATCCGATGATCTCTGACGGAATATCGCCCGTTGAGTTGGTGGACGACAAGCTGAGAGTCCAAGTTTACAACCAATGTTCGAATGCCGAGGTTAATCGCCTCAGCTAATAATTCAATCACAGCACTATATTCAGCAACATTGTTCGTTGTACAACCTAGACAAACCCCTTGAATGTCTACTAACTCACCATGAGGATCGTAGATCACCCATGCTGCAGATGACAAGTTACGTGTACTGCGGGAGGCACCATCAGCGAAACCAACGTAAGGCAATCCAGACATCTGTCCAAGAAGAAAAAAGACACAATAAGCGGCAATCATGCCGACACACCAAGACAAAAATATGAAAACATGCACATGCAACACACTTGCTGAAAGCACATGTATATACAAAAAGAGAGTGCCTGGACTCATGCATAGTATTTTTTCAAATAAAGCCCATTTCGGGGCTTATCCAGGGGATTCCCTTCGTAATCGATAAGGTCATAGGCTCCTTTTTGTAAAACTCTTTTCACAATGTAGGGCCCATGCCACATAGGCTCGAATTTTCCTGCCCCCAGCTTATCGTTAGCTTGATCATAGAGCAGTACTAAGTCTCCCTCAATGAAAGAGCGGGGATGCACAGTGTTGTCGAAGTGAGTTGTCACTCGCTTCTTCTGTGCTTCAATAGCTAAGGAGGCTAGATGACGAGTCTCGTCCAACCGCTCTAAGTAAAGAAGACGCTCTTCTACTGGAGTTGTATCAGGGAGCAATTCGATGGCTATCTTTAATGAAGGAATCTCACACTCAATAGGAAGGGTAGCGTCCAGTCTGTAAACTAACTGAAAGGAAGTGAAACCGGTGGCGTCCTTCACGGAGGTACAGTAGGCCCACAAAGCAGAGAACAACATTAGATGCCAATTGGACTTATGCATGCCAACAGTTCGTTGAAGCATCGTGACCAAAACCTTGTTCGGCTTCCACTTGACTGTTTGCCTGAGGATAGTACGGGGTCGAACTATCATGCCTTAGGCCCAACTGGGTTGTTAACTCGGTCATCATGTGATTACTAAAATGCTTTCTGTGATCAGTGACGATGGCTTGGGGTACTCTGAACCACAAAATAACATGGTTGAACAAGAACTGCGCCATGGTGTGACCATCTTCAGACAATGTAAGCATCGCCTCAGCCCATTTCGTGAAATAATCAATAGCAACGATGATGTACCCATGCCCCCCAGCCGAGCGAGGGTTACAGGTCATATAATCGATGCCCCATTTGGCAAAAGGACCGACGGTTACAACGGGGTGCAGTGGAGCAGGGGGTGCACGCATCTTCCGTTGGTAAATTTGGCACTGATGACATGAATGGACAACAAGAATGCAATCCTTGAAAATGGAGGGCCAAAAGTAGCCAGCACGGAGGATTTTTTGTGCAGTGGCATATCCAGACATGTGACCACCACAAGCACCAGAGTGGAAGTCATTCAAAACTCTCTCTGCTTCTTCGAAAGTCAAGCAGCGGCGAAGAACAGAATCAACGGCGAGACGGTACAGGGTGTTCCCAACGATGCGATATGGTTGGGCTTGATGTCGGATCCGTCGGCGAGCATCCTTAGAGGTCTCGGGATGGAAGGAGGATGTCTGCAAGTAAACAATAATATCCCCGTACCAGGGATCGAGGGTGCTAATGAGGAAGAGAGTTTCGTCTGGAATGGAATCCTCTAACTGAGAGGAGGTAGCAGTAGATGGCAAATAACACAATAGTTCAGTGAAGACATGTGATTTCTTAGACTTGGCAGCAGTAAATTCCAAGTCAAACTCTTGGAGGATGACTATCCACTTCGAGTATTTTCCCCCCAGCAACTGGCGTGACAGAATGTAGGTCATAGGGTTGTAATCAGAGATCACTATCATGGTACGCAACAAGATGTAATGACGGAAGCATTGAACGGCGCAAACAGCGGCTAGTGCCAACTTCTTGACATAAGCATATCGAGATTCTGTGTCTAACAAATTGCGGCTAAGGTAATAAATAACATGTTCAGTGCTATCATCGTCATCCTGAACCAGAACCATGTCGATGGTGGTATCAGTAGCAGCCAGATACAACGTGTAATCGCGATGATAATTCGGAGGCCATAACAAAGGGGAGGAAACCAGAAGAGTTTTAAGATGTTCAAAAGACTCTTGAGCTATGGCATCCCATCGGAATGGGGTGTCGTGCTTGAGTAACCGCGTGAAACCTTTTGCCACCTCAGCATAATTCGGGATGAATCGTCGTAAAAAGTTTGCTTTACCCTGCAAGCTCTGCAGTTGCCGCAAAGAGGCAGGGGGAGGAAGATTCAAAATGGCCTCGACTTTAAGGGGATCCAAGCGGATGCCCTCTCGGGAGACGATAAACCCGAGAAGTTGGCTAGATTCCACGCAGAAGACACACTTATGTGGATTAAGTCGAATATTGTAGTGTCGACAGCGGAGAAAAATTTTGCGGAGATGTGACGGATGGTCTTGGCGCTTAGCTGAATGAGCGGGAAGGTCATCTAGATAAGGCTGCATGATGTGCCAAATATCATGAAAGGCGTAAGACATCGCACATTGAAAAGTGGCGCCGGCATTCTTGAGACCGAAAGGGAGCTTTTTATAAGCGAAAGTACCCCACGGATAGATAAAGGCCATCTTATGTTGATCGGCGGGCGCGATATTAATCTGGTTGTATCCAAAAACGCCATCCATGAACGAATATATCTCACTCCCCACACACTCATCAATGAGTTGGTCAATGAAAGGTGTGGGGTAGTTATCTTTTAGGCAGGCTCGGTTAATATCGCGATAATCGACACAGACGCAAATAGTACCCTGCTTTTTATCCACAGGGACAATGTTAGAGACCCAATCTGTGAGTGGGATAGGGTAAACGAAGCCAGCTTTAAGAAGCTTTTCGACTTCCGCTTTGATCGCTGCAGCCTTGTGGGGGTGCACAGGGCGTAAACATTGATGAACAGGTTTAGCTCCTGGATACGTAGGTATCTCATGCACTACGATGCTTGGATCAATGTCAGGCATCTCTTCATAGGACCATGCAAAGACATCGCGGAATTCGCGAAAAAGAGCTATATAGATTTGAATTTCCACAGGGGTGCAAGTGACTCCTATGTAGATGTGCTCGACAACCCCTGGTTTGACAGAGATGTCGATAGGTTGGGTCTACGTAATGTTCCCCAACTTCCCTTCAGAAGATACTTGATAGACCTGAATAGGTGTCTGAAGAGGTTGTGAAGGGAGACACGGAGCAAACCGCTCGAGACAAGCCAACGTTCCCTGAAGGGTAGGGAGAAACAAGGAACGTTGATGAAGATTGAACCATGGAGGTTCCTCGAGAGACATGGTCTCTATGATGGCTTCATCGGAAGGAAATATTTCCTTTAATGGATCCGAGGAGGCACATTCTCCAAGCCAAGTGGAATAGTCGTATGAGTCAAGAGCTCCGCTTAAAGAAGCAGATTCAGTAGGAAGAGCCGATATAGCAATGATTTCGATGTAGTTGAGCTCGACGGGACTCAACGGCATCTCCTCGCCCCACGATTCGATCTGGTCAGTGGAGGGGAGGACCCAAGGATCAGAACGAACCGAAATCATACTGATGGAGGCGAGGTTTGGAGGTGGGAGTGAAAAAACACCCATGAGGACAGGATCTTTGAAGAGCCCGGCTCCCACACTCTCGAAAGGGATGGAGGTATGCTCCACGAAAGGCACATTGCCTTCAGAAGGAGAAGCGAAGAAGGAGAGCTGGTCTACCGTGACAATTTTCCCCTGGTGAGGGAAACGAATGACACGGAAGAGGGACGAAGCCACGGCACGCATGGCATATGTCCAACTCCGGCCCAGAAGGAGGTTGTAAGTAAGATTTGCGTCAACGACCTCAACTTCCACTTCAACGGTTTTCCCTTCTAAAGTAATTAGCAATCGTTGAAGGATACCATAGGGACGAGATTCTCTCCCATCAAAGGCTTCCAGTGTCATGGGAGACTGGCTCAAAGTCGGAGACCCGATCGCTTTCCAACAAGCAACAGACATGATGCAAGTTGACACGCCTTCATCAATAATGGTATGATGGATCGTTTTCGAATTGATGATGACTTGTATGAGGAAGGCGATCTGATGAGGCAGCCTTGGGACATGTCTCTCGAGATCAAAGGTGATCAAATCCGAATCTGTCGGGTCGATGCCACCGATAGCCGATAGCAGGGACTTCCTCTAACGGGGGCAGCTCTGGAGAACTTCTAAAGCGGACATAGCTGACAGAGCCTGCGCTAAGTCCTCAACTATGCTATAGTGCTGGGCAGCACGAGCATTTGGGTTGTAAGATTATCTCCGGAGTACTCCTTTGGGAGGGGGTCAGATGGGCGTCTCAGTACTAGGTCTCTCGATGTGGAGCGGACCAGAACTGGACGGAGGAGCACTTGAGGGGACCTCAAGCTCCTTCCTGGCGGATGATGGATATTCCTTTGTTCGAGTCGTTACATGAATGGAAATGGTTCCAGCCATGAACACTTGGGAACCAAAGGGAGAAGAAGACGAAGATGGATCAACCACCATTTGAGTCTGTTGAGAGGGGAAAGGTTCTTTCAGAACCGCAGGAATCCCAGGAGCGCCTTTCAACAAACGATTAACCTCGGACCGCCTTGGGTAGTCTTTTGTATAGTGATCCTCATCACAGATAAGACAAGGATACTTTGGTTTACACTTGGCTCCTTCCTCGGGTGGAGGTTTGGAAGAGTCCTATTTGGGTTGCTCAGATTTGTTCTTCGCTTTCCCCTTTTTCTTTCCTTTCGAGGCCTTGTTCGCCATGGTGGACTGAACGGCGTTAACCTCGGAAGTACTTCCAGAATTAGAACCACCCTGAGAATTGTTTTCGTTAGAAGCATTCGATTTTTGCTTCCCAGGGTTCGAGGATGATTTCTTTGACGATGGATTCACAGAGCCAATAACCCCATCAACAGATGTCTTTGGTGGAGCTTTGGATGTACCAGGTCTCGGGGCATCATGCAAATACTCATATAAAGTACCTGACTAAGAATAAACTAAGTCAAGCTACTGGGCACGCGCGATAGCTTGCTCTTCAGTCACACAAGCTCCCATAGCAATGTCCCATGTGATCTTAGGGACAAAGGAAGTCGTGAACCAATCGGTGAGGAGTTGATCAGGAATCCAAAACTTGATCAACCGACGACACCATCTCCATTCATGTATATGATCAGAGATGTGCGTATCCATGTCCTACTTGAGAGACGTAAGGAGATGCGTTCCCGTCTCATACTGAATGGGTAACTGAAAATGAGTGAGGAATGCCATTGCCAATGAATTGAAATATTGAAAAGACGCACGGGTCAACTCAATGTACCATTTAGCAGCGGAGCCGGTGAGAGTCCTTTGAAACAGGTGGAGCTGGATTGAATCGTCAAGCTATGAATTTGACGAACACCAAAGGCAATAAGTCATTACATGGGCTTGAGGATCCTCTCCAACTTTGCCATCAAATTTGGGACAATCGCCGAGTATCTTGGTTGGAACTGGCGGCCATTGCGGATTGTGCAAGATAGGATCATTGGTTAATTTAGACACATCGGGCAGTTCCAACGTTGCTAATAATGGTAGCTGAGGATTGAAGGACATCTGTAGTTGTGGATATGAGGTAGGGCCAGAGTTCCTCCCAGTTGCTGGTTGCCCCCATTGACTTTGTCCGGATGGCCCAGGTCCAAAAGGACCTTGTCCGTAGGGACTCTGCCCGTAAGGGTTATATCCATAACCGGATGGTTGATTCTGGATTTGTCCCCCAGCGCCCCATTGTTTACCATACTGACCTACAGGAGCAACATTTGGTTGCTGGTAATTTTGGTAAGGGGTGACCTACAGCTGTGGATAATTTTCATACGGGGCAAACTGAGTTTGCCCCTGGGGTTGCTGGTATCCATATGGTTGCTGGGCTCCATACTAAACCTGAGGACCAGGCTACGCTTGGTAAGAAGGTTGGGATTGAAACCCACCTTGCGACTGGAGACCAGTTTGAGTCTGGGGCTGAAAACCGGGTTGAGCTTGAGAAGCAGGGACCATCTGCATGCCCGGTTGAGCAGGCCTAGAAGGATGTCCTTGGGAAGACTGAGGTTGGGCCATCTGGCCGGAAGGTTGCCCTGGTTGAGTTTGGGATGGACCTACTTGCCTAGAAGGTTGAGCTTGCTGGGTGTTAGGTTGTCCTTGTCCAACCGAGGGTTGTCCTTGCGGACCAGATGGCTAACTAGGCTGAGCAGTGGGCTAGCCTTGCTGCATGTAAGGCTGACCACCCTGCCCAGAAGGGTACCCTTGCTGGATTCCGGGTTGTCCTTGTTGCGCGTAAGGTTGTCCCGGATTCCCGTAGGGTTGACCCGAAGGGTATCCCTGCTGGAGTCTAGGTTGTCCTTGTTGAGCATAAGGTTGTCCTGGGTTTCTAGAGGGTTGCCCAAGATAGGTAAAAGACGGACCACCATAGGCCGACGGTTGTCCCTGGGAGGGTTGTCCTTGCGGGCCTCCAGGTTGCCCTAGATAGGTTTGGCCATAATACTGCTACCCATAATTAGGCTGCGTGTAGGATGGCTGACCTTGGTATGATGGTCCTTGGTACGGCTGCCCTTGATCCGGACGGATTTGGCCACCACCATAACCAGTGGTACCCCAAGCGACATTCAATGGAACTGAAACCTCAACGGCGGGCTTAGCTGGCAAGGAAGTATATAAATGATGACCGATAGGGTCGTAATAAGGGCCTTGCGCACCTGAATTTTGGACAGCATGCAAGTATTGAGAATATGCCCCCCTGCAGGAATGGCACCAGAAGAAGGTGGGGCACTAACAACTCTGGTTGTATGTGCTGATTGACCACTATGTACTGGACCGCGGGATGGGCCAGCAACAGTAGTTACGATGGAAGATGCCGTAATGGCACTAGCAACTGGAGTTGAAGATGCGACACAAACGGTCGGATTGGTTGGAACTGACGTGACAACGGTATTGTGAACTTGGGAAACAAAAGATCCCGTAGTGGGAATAATGTTATGATCCCACATGGTATCTGAAGAGGAGTTCCTAGAGCCCATGGCATCCCTCAGAACTCTATAGCGCGCAGGCACTATAATACCGAGAGGGGTAACAGTGTAGGGCGTAGATATGAACGGGGATGTGGCCAGGATAGGAGTCTCGATACTTGACACAATAGGTGTTTCACTCGCTATAGGAGATGTGTCCTCCATATCAGAGGAAGCCATCGGGGTCGAAACACTAGTAGGAGTAGAGGGAAAATCCTCTTCGTAAGGTTCCCAAATAGGGTTCCAAAACAGATCGTGAAGTTCGTCTTCTGGAGCACAAGAGCTCAACGGTTGGACACTTGGAATAATAGGAAAAGTGTCACCACAAACCAGTGTCTCAGGAGCAGCAGAAGAAGGAGACCTTTGGTCACTAGGGACAGGAGATGGGATCGATGGATCCGCTAGGATGATCGAATTCAAAAAATCCTAGACAAGCTAACGAAGAAAGACCCTACTCAAAACTAACGCAAACAAGATCTAACAAGGTATGTGTGATCGTGGTCAAATAAATTTTAAGACATTAGGACACAACTTGACCTTTTCATTTTTTAAGAGTCGAGAAAAGGACAAAAGATGACTCTAGTCGCCTTCGAATATTTAGTGAGCCCGAAGTGACAAATGCTCAAGTGAACCTTTTCTTTTAAGGAGTCCGAAAAGGATCAAAAAGTGACTACTCTGGAGAAAATAGGCAAGGGGTTTACCAGAAAATACGTAAAACTGCATATACACCTTAGCAATCATATGAAAACCAAGGACTTTCCGTACGGTAGTCAATCTTCCCAAATGTTGTGTTCAGTGTGTTACGGGCTGTAAGGTGGCAAACACAGCTTCCTGTGGATCAAGGATGATAACCTAGTGGATTCTCCCCATATATACTCGACGGTACGTGGGAGCACAAGTCCGTACTAGACCACAGTTGAGTCACAAAAGGAGGAATCACCCAACCTTAAGTGAAAACAAAAGTCACTAGGTTTAACGACGCCAGAGCACGTCTCTAGCCTAGACCTCCAGAATGTGAGTGATATGTTCCAATGCGTTTCTAGGTTCATTCGATTTATTTTAAAGTTGATCTTGAGTTAAGTTTCGGTTTTCAGGTCCTACCTACGTAATCTCTCAAAATTCCCTAAATGCAATCTATATGCCAAAACATGTCATTCCATTCGATGAATGCTAATTACGAGAGATTTGAAGAGATTTCATGCAAACGAAACGATCACAAAGCAACAAAGAGCTTCCCTAATGCAACTAATGAAAATTAATAAACTTTTCTTTAAGATCACTAAATCATTAATCGAAATGAAAAGTTCTAATTTTCATTAACCAATTCAAAGCAAAAGAGATTTTTCTTTTCGATAATGGAAAAATGCACTAAAGAACTTTTGAGAAATAACACAAACAAATTCTATCCAATGCAAACACATTCAGTTCCTTAAATCACAAATCAAACATCCAAAGAACCAAAAAGATCCCAAAGACAACAATGAGCCGTGTGATCTAGGCTCAAAGTGAGACGAAGCGGAATTCAAGTGAAGACGAATCAAATCACCCAAATAACTTAACAAAGTGATTCACAACTACCAAACAAGTGTAAGGGAGCAAACAAAAGAGTCGACTGGATCACAAAAAGATCAAAACACCTTAGGAAGGCTTGATTCACAAGGCCACTAGATGCCCTAGGGCTAGAAATGTGAAATCGGTAGAAAAAAGCAAACACCCAAAGGGTAGCGATCAAAGCCAGTCAAATCACACTCCAACACACTCAAGTAGTCTGAAAAAAGGTACTTAGGACAAAACCCAAGCTCAAAAAGTTCACAACCAAGCAAACTTCAAAAGTTTACACGCCTGGCGCGACTATCAGGCTGTAACAAGCGCCTTTCAGGAATTGGCGCGGGTTGTAAATGTGCAACTTGCGCCAACTGGTGCGACTGTCATGCTATAAACTAGCGCCAGCCGAGTTTGCTATGGAAAAATAAAAACAAAAGAGCCAAGGCCAAACCAGAAATACCTAAGTATACCAAGAGGAAAAAAGCAACACAAGCATTCAACCCAGAAAGCTAAATAAGCAGGAGAAACCAAGGAAATAACCAAGAAACAAGGAAAGTTCCAAGCCGTTCAGTTTGTAAACCAAACCGGAGATGGACTGAAGTAGCGTTGATCTACTTCGCTAATGCAAAGCAATAGTGTTTCGAAGGCTATCTGGCTAGACTTCAGGCTCCATCTAAAGTTTACAAATCAAACAACAAGACAAGATAAACAAACAAGGCAAAAGCCAACTCCCCAGTGGAGTCGCCAAATTTTTGTGGAGGTAAATCCCCTCTGCGGACA
>APFE030425180.1:145960-160978 GCA_000404065.3 Pinus taeda
GTAACATATAAATTCAACTATTTTTGCAGGTTTAATGGAAGGAATGATGGTTTGGTTCAAGCCAGATAACCACTTTCACTCTGTTTCACTCCAGACATGCATGAACACCCTCAGACTACAAGGCCTTAGACCACCAATGCTCACAATTTAGATATAAGGTGAATATGGGGAATACTAACCACACCAGCAGATGCACAAGACCATGTGATGGTCGGCTGCAACTAGTAAAGAAACCTGTAAATCTAATCTATTAATGCAAAGACAGGATGACAGCTCTCCTACATTAAATAGAAAGAAACCTGAGCAACCTATTCAGTGATGCAATCAATACTTTAACACAGAGATAAGATGACAGTTATCTAGTACTAAAGACCGGGAGCTTAAGAATACAGCATATCAGGCACAAGCTTAGAATAAGAAGAAAATGCACAGTGAGCAGTTAACAACAAAATAGCTGAAAATGAAGATGAGACTCTACAAGTGAAAAAATGTCTACAGTCTCCAGAAGTTGAACTTTACATCAAATGCTAACCTGGATTACATCTTTCTTCTAGGTATTTATAAATTTATAATACTATGGCACTTAGCCGTTTAGGTATGGAAGGGTCATAATTGACCACCAACCCCATTTAACTGTCTGATGGAGTCTTTGAACGTGTTTGCTTACTTCAGTGGGTGAACCCGATCTGTTCAGGTGCTATGTTGTCCTTTTAGGCGGTTGGAGTACTCGTACCGATGGAGTCCATGACTGATAAATGCAGTTACAACGTCGTGCTATGTCCTTTTCTCCCTTGGCCATGAATTCTATCAAATATGGTGGTTGGGGGTCTGACTGCGACTGATGATGGCGGAGCTGGTCATCTCCTTCTTCGGGCAATATAATGGTCAGAGGACGTGGAATCCATGGGTAGGTGGATGATTTGGGTGAGCAAGAAAAATGACCATTAGATCAGGAAAATGGACGGCGGAGATGGCTCGACGGAGGCTATTAGCCAAGGTGGGAGCAGGGTGTGTTAGGACCATTGGATCTTCTACAGACAGATCGGACGGTCATCGGGCTACAAAGCTGCAAAGAAGTTTAACAGGTGGGGGCGGATTGGTTGGGCGGTAATGGTTTTTATCGCACCGCTTTCGGGTGTAAAGTGGTAAAAATCTGGGGCCGAGCGATTCCATTCAACGATCAACATGTAGCAGTGGATGTGAAAGAAAAACCGCTCTCATAGCGCACTAACACTCGATCTAATTACCAGTGCGATGAGAGTGAGGACCATCAGATCTTGGTGGAGATGATCTTACGGTGGGGAGTGGTAGAGCGGGTCACCTTTATCGAGTGCGATGGGAGCTGTTGGATCAATGGTGAGAATGTGGCGCAACAAATTATGAACGCGCTAAGACATATGGTAAATTTTTGTGGTAGGTTTGGGGTTTTGTGCTCGGGGCTAAAGTCAAAGGGGGTTATTTTTTGGGTTTAGGAGGCAAATAGGGAAACGGAGATGGAGGAGAGTAAGAGGGGTAGAAGGAAAGAAGAGAAAAGTGACCAATGTGAAACCCCTTCTTTGGACATAACAATCAGGCCATGATCCTTTTTGATCTTAGAATATCAGTGTTGCACAGCAGAGCTAACAGACCTCTTATCTCCTTGTTGAGAATTTCAAATTTTGCACTAGAGTTCCTTGCTTCAGTTCAAGAGCTAGCTTCACCTTTAACAGTTTCATGAAAACCAAGACTAGATTTGATGGTAGGAGACATTTGACTACTAAGAATATCATCCAAAATCTTAGTACTATCATGAAATCATAAAAGTTTATCATTTTCTTCTAATTTACCTTTTAGGATATTTACCTCAACCTGATATTGTTCTTCCTTGTCAAGATACTTCTTCTTCATGATTTCTTTAGCTTTTCTTCTTTCTTCCACTTGTTGCCCTAATTTGATAACTTCATTTTCTTGTTCTTCAAATGCTTGGAGTAGTTATTCATTCTACTTATTTGAATTTTTGAGATCTTCTTTTAGAGAAACGACCATAGCTTCAAGACCTTCACAGTCACTGGTTCTTTCTATAAGTTCCTTGGTTGTTGTGTCATTTTCATTCACTTCATTTCTTAATGATGTCACTTCATCCTGCAACCTTTGACTTTGATCTTCCTTTTCTTTGTACTGCTTCTTTATTTTTTTTCCTTCCTCCAACTCGACTTTTAACCTAGTAACTTCTTCTTTGTAGGCACATTCCCTTTTATCAATTAGATATTTTTGATCTCTAATTGTGTCTGTGAGATTTTTAAATTCTGCCTCTATTTGATTTCTTTCTCTTTCACCCATAAGACAAAATTCAATTGTTTCATTGTCACTTTCATTATCTTCAAATGAATAGTGAAATGTATCACCAAAGGACAACAAATTCGTACATGACAGTTCTTTTGCTTGTTCATCTTCATTCTGAGGTGATTCTGAATCTAAAGAGTTGCTTCCACATAAAGGCCAATCGTCTCTCCCACTGTCACAGTTCAATTGAGATGTCTTCTTCTTTTGAGGTTCTTTCTTCTTTAGCTTCTTTCCCATTGTTACTACATATCTCCTTCAAGCGATCAAGCTTCTGCCAAAGAACCTTCTTTGATACCAATTGTTGGAAAGAATACTGGGGGGGGTGAATCAGTATTTATCAAATCAATAACTTTTTCTTTTCATACTCAAATTTACATACGCTACTTCAATGAAGGTAACTCGCGTGTACACGCAACTGTCTTTAAGGCAACCATTATATATCTAGTGAACTTATGATTCAGTTAATTAATCATATGTTAATCTTTCATTAGTGCAGCAGTACTTTATTAACCATATAAACAGTAACCATGTGCAGTAATAATAGAATAAACCATCACACATAAGCAACCCACATGAACACCAAGATTTAAGGTGGAAACCCAATACGAGGAAAAAACCACCTACTGCTATCGTCTCTGTCTTCTTTTAATATAAGAAAAACCTGTTTACAATCTTGTACTGGTGTAGACTCATACCAGTACACAGGCACCCACCTATAGAAGGCTACAACCTTCTCTCGTTCTCCAGCTTCTACTGGAAGGGAGCTACAACCCCCTAGATCTTATACTAGCCAATCTGTTTACTAGTACATAGGCACCGGCCTACAGAAGGCTCCAACCTTCACTCATTTTCCAGCTTCTATTGGAAGGGGGCTTTGACTTCCTCACTGAAGGCTTCAACCCACAGCATCCTCCAAGGACCACGTTTCATGAATTTCATACTGGATACTCTTGGTACATAACAATGTTATATGTAGTCCACGTTTCATAAAATTTTCATACTAGACCCATTAGTAACATTGAAGCTCAAAGTCAATCACCACTGCAGTACATCCATCAAATACATCTACATGAACCAATTACTAAAACTTAATCATAAATCTCTGATATAATTGAAACCCAATCATCAATCTTTGAATCAACCATAATTGAATCAATCAACCACTGAAACCTATGACATAAAACAATCACTGAACAATTGAATCAAACAATCACTGAACTTTTGACACAATTGAATCAACCATTCATTCAAACTTAATCAAATTCAACCAATCAACTGGAACAAACAAATCAATGTAACCGGTACACAAATCTGAACCCATAACACTACATCAACTACCAGAACCAACTATAACCTCAAAATTCATGTGTCAGAGTGTATACGCTCCTTCAATGAAGCCAACTTGCGTGTATATGCTAATTCCTTTAGCCCAACCTGCATATACCTCTAAAGATACTAAATTATAAAACCTCTGAACCACAAATTGTACCAATCAGTGACATTCTGAAGATATAATATCATATTACAGAGCTATAAAAAAATAGCAACAAGGATCACCCTTTTTTCTCAATCAATCAATTAATCAGACTCAATTTCCTTATACATTTAGTTCTACTTCCATATCTAAGAAAACATCATTGACAAACAGCAGTAAAATAGCAACACTGATATGATAGGTCAGTCATCCCTGAACATCAAGATTTTTTTTGCATACGCTACTTGGAAGAGCTGAACCAGCGTGTATACGCACCTTCACCAAAGTGAACCAACATATAGATCTACAAATACTTACTTATAACTTCGCTACAATTCCCGACTTCAGTCATACCTAGATCATCACATATAAAGGATAAAACGTGTGTTAGCAATCAAATCTAGCCTATCCATTATCAGATCACATAATGATAAGTCATTATGATCCTAATCCATCATTAGATCTCATAACATGCATATTTGCTTTTGATCTAACACTTCATAAGATATTCATTACTTGTGCCCTTAGCCCTTTGATCTTCTCCTCCTTATATAGTTAGATTCTTTGTCAATCCTCGGACAAATACCTCAGACCAAAATCACACTTACGATCTATGGTATTCTTGGACGGGATCAAATAGTCATTACTTTGATTAATATTGTGGGCTAATACTATGGTATTGACCCCTTGTATTCTCTACTCTTGAAAATCTTTGATTTTCCAACCTATACGTGCTTTTCCACTTGTGAAAGTGTGTGCATACATATACGCTCTTTTTGTTCTATGAACCCATGTGTATACATTGTTTTGACTAAGTGGACCTGCGTATACATCTTAAACTGCTTTACACCATCCTTTTCTTTCAGCTTCTTTTTTTTTATCAATAGACCTTAGTTCCATCTTCCTGTTCTTCTGGACCAATGCCATGTTACCTCTTAATAGACATGTTACACTGCGATTTTCCATATTACTTCTGAAATGATTCCTTTAAACTGCCCTATATTTTGTCACATTTGTAAACACAATTGTCATGCATTTTGTCACATTTGATATCTCTCCCGTAGATTCATCTAGTTACCATATACAAGTGAGTTGTTCTGCTACAAGTGGGTTGCCATCAAATACAATGCATGCATCATAATGCGAAAAAAAGGGTCCCATCCTTTTTCTTGACCAGCACCACTAATGAAGCAAAAGGGCTATTACTAGGCCAAATATGTCCCAATGCTAATAGCTCCTAGATGGCCCTATCAATCTCATCCTTGTATGCCTTGGGGTGCCAAAATGGGGTGGCGATAGTCACATATATGCCCTCCTCGAGCTCAATGGTGTGCTCGAACCCCTGATCTAGTGGCCTGCTTGGAGGGATATCCCTAAAAATTGCTTGATGTCTCTCCAACAGCACAAGGATGTCTAGATGGACTAGTCGGGCATGAGTCCCTGTCTCTGAAATCCTGTGCTCCATTGCCCACTCTATATCCCCATGTCATAGATCTGCCTACATTCCATGGGTGAATATCATCTGTGGTGGGTAGGAGTGCATATCCCTCATCATCACTAACTTCCCATCTGGGCCCATAAATTCCATCTCCAATTTCCCCCAATCTGTAGTGACCCACCCCAATGAATACAACCACTAGACACCCATCACCACGTTGGTGTCTAAAAAATTGACCATAAAGAAATGATCGGTCACAAAATAGTTCCCCATAGTGAGAGTCATATTGGGAACATATCTCATCCACTGTATAGTCCAATCTCCTGGTACCAACACTAAAAACCCCTCAAATGTCTTTGTATGTATGCATCTTCACTCCACCATTTGGGCATCAATAAATTTGTGGATAGCCCCACTATCCACCAATACCTACACACGTTTCATGTACATTGTACCCCTTATTCGTAGTGTAACTCCCTGAAGTGAAGCAAGAATTCCCCCAAAGGGGACAAATGGGCATCCTCCCTGAGGTGGTGGTGGTGGTGGCCCTCCTCCCACAAACTGTGGTCCCCCATCTCCCTGGTCTATCTCTTGCTCAACCTCATTCTCTAGCTCACTATCTAAGTACACCTCGATGTAATGGGCCTTGCCCTTGGTGAACTTGTGCCCTGGTGCCCAAGGCTCCTGGCACGTGAAACATAACTTCCTTCTCCAGAGGTCCCTCCTGGTCTCATCATCCAACTAACTACGCCTAACCTCTCTCTAAAGTTGATGAGTATCTTTTCTCCCCTGAGGAGCCAAGGGTTTGGTGGGTATAGGGGCCCTATTCTTGGGCACTGCATCAATCATGTCTTAGGTCCTGGAGATAGCGTCCATCAGTGTTGTGGTCTTGTAGGCCCTCACCCATCCATGCAAGGGATCAGACAACCCCTCCATGAACAACATAATCAATCATGCCTCAGAGATATCCAATAGCATCACTACATCCTTTGAAACTCTGATATGTAGGCCTCTGCATTGCCCATCTATCTTAGGTGTTCCAACTCCCTGAAATGAAACTTGGGGTCCTTCCTATCAAATATCTTAATCATTCATCTAGTAAACTCTGTGTACGGAGTGATATGAATGTGTCCTAGCATGATCAAGCCATGGTACCACTACTCATGTGCATCCCCCTCCAAGTGAAATGTAGCAAACTGGATGGCATATGTCTCACACATGGGGCTCAGGTGGAGGTAAGTGTCTAACTTATGAACCCACGCCCTGGCTGAACTCTTGGATGCCCCATCAAAGTTGTGAAGCATGACCTTCTCGACTGCCTTCTGGACCTCTTGACTCGACTGCACTCCTCTATGATAAAATCTAGCCCCAGTCCTACACCTTTATTTGAGGCGGATGTACTCCCCAAAGGACAATACCCTCTGGATCCTTCAGTCTAGCCCTCACACTCATCAATACCTGATGCAATCAAGTTCACCAAATCTGCAACCGGGTATGTCTCTCTCTCACACTCTGGCTTATCCATGAAATGGGGCATCGTGGGACAACCTACTTGGCCATGCAGAGGGGTGTGAGGTTGTTTGAATGTACGCTCATGCATGTGGCTTCCTCCCCCTGCTCTGGAAACCCCATCACCTTGATGTTCTGGCTCTTATTTGTTCTTCACATGCAAGCGCATCACTTGTTGCATCATATCCATCACGAGTTGGCCCTACCTCAACATCTGTTTGTTTTGCCTTAGCAATTCCTCCAAAACCTAATTTTAGCCCCCTTGTCTAGGTTGTTTGAGACCCTCTTTGTTCTCCATGTTCTCTCTAGAATTATCCAACTCAGTATTTGAAAATGGGTCTTTCCCTCCTTTTCCATGACCTCTACCTCTTCCCTTGCCTCGACCGTCTCAAAAATGACTCCTTGGTACTTAGATGGCATTACCTACTTTTATCTCCCCACACTAACCAAGAACATGCTCTGATACCACTGTAATATTCTTAAATGGAAATATTAAGTGTAAACAGAGACATGAACTATGAACAACAAATTAAATTTTCATACACCCACAAATTATAATTTTACACAAGGAAAATAAGCTAGCAACTGCTTCATTTAATTATCTAAGAGAAATTGAGTACACTATGAGTGGAACAAATTCACTTGGGCTTACTATAGCAAACAATGACAAACCCAGGTAACAATGAGTTTCCCACAAGCTGCAATGTCTCAACCCATAAAATCCCTACACTACCTTTGGAATTATAGACATTCTTGCAAAAGGAAAATGGTTGTATCGGCCTTGGAAGTGCTCAGAAAAGGATGAAATGATTGTTGGTGCTCTTTCTCATTCAACTCCACCAAACCAATAAAGGAATTGGCTTCCAAGTGCACCACCCAGAAACCCACAAAACAATGTGAGTTACCCAATCTCCTTGGCCACACGCACTACTAAATTGAGTTTTTGGTTACTCTAATCTCCCAGAAACTCCACTGAAATTATTGCCAAAATTTTCTTCCAATTTCTCCTTAAAGCTCCAACCCTTACACCCCTAATTTCCCTTGTACCTTAACCCGGTGTATAAATGGCCAAAAAATGCCTGCGGAGACCTAGGAGGACAAATGCTTGGCCTAAAATGCTCCCTCACATCCTAGGATACAAACCACCCAAAATCTCTAAAAGATGCCACTCCAAGTCAGCCCCAAAATTCCTAGAATTTATCTCACTCTAGAACTTCCTCCCACAATTGGTGTGAATTCTTCCCAATGTCTTGGCCACACGTAGAATTAGATTCAGTCCCCTTGTCCCTGCTCCAGAAAGGGTCACAAAATGCCTGAAATCTCCCCTAGGGTGTCACTCAAGGTCCACATAAGCAAGAGCTGATATCTCCACTCGAAAACATCCTTGTTCTATGTAGCATCGTGTTGTCATTGTTGAGCAGAGCAAACAAATAGTTAGGTTCCTATGTAAAATTGACTTAAGCCCTAAACAATAGCCTTCACCAACTATTTAAGCTTGTTGCCTCCCTTTTTCCTCCTTGTGGGCCCCTTTCTCCACTTAGTTCAATTTTCCCTCTCTTTCTTCTCTCCACAAATTTGTGCTGCCTCCAAGGGGTGCATATGGTCAAAAGTCGATGGTCCCACAACCCACCAAAATTTTGATTTTTCCCCTTCTCCTAAATTAGTCACAAAAATTCAATGCCTAAGCTAAAATTGTGCCAAAAATTGTGATGCCCCTTTTGTCACTTAAGAAATTGGCGATATTACAAATAATGAAATGGATTTGGACACAAGGATCTCAAAATCAAATTCCATCGATTAAAACATGGTAACGATGAGGGATGTCTACATATTTGGTTGTATAATGTAGGATGGAGCAATCGTGGATACATGAGTTACTCCACGCTTAGTTTTTCCACCATCCATTATTTGTCTTTTTCTTTGTATTATTGCTCAAGGCTCTAGGAAATAAGAGCATGTTGTGAGAGATATGCAACAACTATTACCCCCTTCAGGTGGGGCATTTCATCGCCCATTGATCTGAAATCGATCATAAACTAAAACTAAAGTAGAATGGATTAATTTCCAATAGTGAATTGATTGTTTACCTTAAGTGATGAATGTGGAAGACTGAAGGAAAGTAGTTGATTTAAGACTTAATCAAGGACTTAAGAAACACAATTAAGCATGAATTTTCAAAAAAACCAAAGATAGAAGACAACAAACATTGATTACGGAGTTCGTCCCTGATGGACTACGTCTCCAGGTCCACTTTCAAGATGGCCATCCGCTTTATTAGGATTGATCTAAAGAGGTATTTTACACAAAGAAAACACTATACTAAATGTGCACACAGGCACTTCTGGTCTCCGTCAACAGAAAGCACTCTCTCCTAGCTTTCCAATGCCTATCTCAATTCCCAATTCCGTCTCTAGACAACCAAGATACATTGAAAACAAAATTGCCTCTCTCTCTCTCAAGATCTAAGTACAAGTCTTCGAAAACCTCTAATATCCCCTTCATGAGCAATGGATTGAATTTATAGTGTGTAGGCCAGGTTCAGGTCGAACCTCTTGGGCCAAACATTGGAAGTGGTTGAATGTATTTAATGTTTATTAGCCTCGATATTGTCACATAGTGACACCTTATGATAGGGTTACATGGTGGTTCAATTAAAAATAGTGCAAATAGCATAACAAAACCCAAAAATACACCATAGGTTATAGCATTGACCCCCAAAAGTCATCTAACGGCGCGGAGAGGTTTAACTGTGGATATGTGACTATAGTCTAACCGTTGGCTGCCACCTAGGTGGTCAGTTCCAGCGGTTCCAACGCGCTAGTGGCCAACTGTCCATGTAACAGCTTTACACCTGACAGTTGCGGTCTTCCGGTGGTCAACTTCAAGACTACGCGGCTTCCAAACTGCATGCCGATTGTTCACATTGTTGATGGTTCCATTACGGCCTTATAATAGTGCGGTTAACTTTGTGGTTTTACACATAGTTTATAACATATGATTTAACATAAGTCCGAAAGTATTTTTACAATGGTTTTTGTGCATAAGTTTATAACATATGTTTTACACCATGGTTTTGTTTGCGCCTTAGGACTTTATCTTTAGTGGTAGGTCTTAGGTTAGGACTTAGGCTTAGGCTTAGGTCCATTACAAAAGATCTTGCCACCTAGCTTAGGTTTAGTTCCACCATAGAGAAAACACATTACAAACATCTTTGTCACAATATGACATTTAATCATCAAACACCATGATGACAACTTGGGCCATATCCACCATGAAGAAGTAACCAACACCCTGAAGAACTGAAGAACAC
Source organism: Pinus taeda (assembly GCA_000404065.3). Classification (NCBI taxonomy): domain Eukaryota; kingdom Viridiplantae; phylum Streptophyta; class Pinopsida; order Pinales; family Pinaceae; genus Pinus; species Pinus taeda. Next base: position 156,014 of record APFE030425180.1, read on the forward strand.
TGGCGATGCTGAAGAAGCTGAAGATGACTTGAACTCTCTTAATACATTGGACTAAGAAGATCCTCCTAGATCAATCATCTCCACTTAAAAGCTTTTGCACCACAAAAGTTTTGATTTAAGCAGATATCGGGTGAGGGTATAGTTCCCTCACTCTTTCGATCTCAATCCACCTTGCCTTACTCAGATTCATGCCCTTGAGTCCCACTTGAAGATATTCAACATCTCCACACCTTGAAGATCGAACCTTCCTATCCAAGATGGTATCTTCCTACAACTCATTTATATACTCAGGTGCCAAATCATCAACAATCGAAATCTGTGTATCTTCCTTAGGATCCATGATCATCGGAGGTTCATACAACTTCAGATTTTCTACATTTACAACTAAGTAAATACGCATGTAAGGAGGTAAATCTAATCGAAATGAATTATTTCCAATCTTCTCAACAATCTTTAAAGGACCATACCTGATGGGTTTCAGTTTCTTACCTTCTCCTTTCAACCTGTCTTTACTAATATACAACCATACTTGATCGCCGACCTGAAAATGATTATCGACTCGATGCTTTTCATGTCGTATTTTGTACTTGGCCTGACTCTTCTCTAACTGATCTTGCACTAACTCATGTATCTGTTGTATCCGTTGAATGAACTTAACTGCTTTGTTTGCATCATCATGTTCACCCACTTTATCCTCCTCACCGAACATGAAATCCATCGATGACTTTGGTAGATACCCAAAACATGTTTCGAATGGAAATCGGTTAGTCGAAGAATGTAAGGCTTGATTATAAGCAAGCTGCACATAAGGTAAAGATTCATCCCACAACTTAGGATGTTTACTACAGTAACCTCAAAGAATATGTATGACTCCCTTGTTCACCACTTCTGTCTATCCATCAGTTTGTGGATGGAAAGTTGTGCTCTTCTTCAGCTTTGTGTCTGTGAATCCCCACAATGTGGAAAAAAAATATCCTACAAAATGAGTGTCTCAATCAGAAATAAAGGAAGTAGGTAACCCAAAATGAACCCATACCTGTTTGAAGAACATCTTTGCAGTCTGTTCAGCAGTAACTTGCTTTTTTCATAGAACAAGAATGCACATCTGGCTAAATCTATCAACCACAACATACATGTAATCATGCCCTCTCCTGGACATAGAAAGTCCTCCAACAAAATCCATGGAAATTTTGTCCCATGGTCGCAAAGGAACTGGAAGTGGCATGTACAAACCGATCTTTTGACTATTTGGCTTTCTAGTCGAACACATCACACATCCTTTAATGTACTTAACAATTGTTTCATACATTTGAGGCTAGTGACAATACCTTGAATTTGTGCCATTGTTTTGCTTACTCCAAAATGTCCTGAAATGCGAGAAGAATGTGCTTCCCGAATGACATGTGCTCTTTCTGTATGTGGTAGGCACAACTTACCCAGATGATATAACAACCTATCATGAATATGATAAATGACTTCTTCCACCTGAGCACCATGAGTTAGTGATTCATAAATATATTTGAAATTAGTATCTGTACTATATTGTTCTATATCACTTTTCATGTTTTAAAGAACTATTCTACAGCATTACTGAAACATTGAAAGATGGTCTAGACAACATATCAGCTACTTTGTTTGTGACACCTTTCTTGTACTTAATTACTAAGTGAAATTGCTGAAGAAATCCCATCCATCTATAATGACGAGATTGTTGCAACTTAGTTTGAGACTGAAGTGGCTGATGATCTGTGTGAATCACTGTTTCCTTACCCATTAAATAATGTTTCCATTTCTTAACACTTTCAAATAGAGCAAACAGTTATTTATCATACGTCAAATAATTCATTACTGTCTTAGAAAAAGTTTCAAAATGAAAACAAATTGGTTTCCCTTTTTTAAGTAAGACTGCACCCATTACATAACCACTAGCATATGTTTCAATTTCGAATGGTTGTTGAAGATTTGGTAAACCTAAGATTGGTGTTGTCACAATTTTCAACTTAAGTGTATCAAAATATTTTTGTTTTTTTCCTTCCCAATGAAAGGGAACTTTAGAACCTGTTAAAGCATGTAACAGTGATGCAATCAAAGAAAACTGAGCAATAAATTTCCTCCAATACTGAATTGCACCTATGAAACTTCTAACTTCATTCACATTCTGTGGTCTTGGCCACTTAACAATCACATTGATTTTAGCTAGATCTATTTTCAAACTTCCACCTCCAACTATGTAACCAAGATAATTCAGTGAAGTTTTCCCAAACTCACATTTGGAAATTTTAAGGTACAATTTTTCCCTGTGCAACACTTCAAACACCTGCTTAACATGCCTAACATACTCTTCCATGCTTGAACTGAAAATCAGAATATCATCTAAGTAGATTATGACAAATTTATCAATGTATGGGCGGAATACATCATTCATAACCCACATGAAAGTTGTTGGAGAATTACACAAACCAAAAGGAATTACTAACCATTCAAATAGTCTTTTCCTAGTTTTGAATGCAGTTTTCCAGATGTAATTTTTTGCTATGTGATTTGATGATACCCACTTCTTAAATCTAACTTAGTGAAATAAACGTCATTTTTCAGTTGATCAAGTAAATCATCTATCATGGGAAGAGGATACCTATTTTTTATTGTGATTTTGTTTAAGGATCTAAAGTCGACACACATTCTCCATGTCCCGTCTTTTTTAGGAACCAAAAGTATAGGTGAACCACATGGAGATGAACTTGGTCGAATAAAACCTTTTTCAATCAATTCCTAGAGTTGTTTCTTTATATCTTCGTTCTCTATAACTGACATGTGATATATTTAAATGATCCGAATTGGATCCATAAAGAAAGATTAACAGAGCCATGGTTGTACCAGATCAGGATAGACTTCAAAGGATTTAAAACAGTGATCAGGAACCACTCTAAACCAGTGGCAATGACAGCTAGTGTGGAACGATGAGGACCTGGGTCAAAGCACGTTGATCAAGGCCCATGGAGACTGCGCGGGAGGCAAAATTAGCCCCTAGGAGACCTAGATCGGGAAACAGAGGCAGTTTTTGATGCACGATTAGCGCTAAGCACTAGTGCTAATCGTGCATCGCTGGGTGAAAAACCTCAAATTGGAGAAGCCCCGAGCGCTCGGTTGCATGAGATCCGGGAAAACCATGGGATAAAAAGCTAAGAGCTAACGGCAGGACCTGCTCCAAAACTGGTGGTATTGATTGGGGGCGTCCATGGGCGGTAAGCAGTTTTTAAGGAAAATGAGCGATTCCACTCAGCGCCTGACGCATGGCAAGCGGAGGAGAGAGGAAACCGCTGCTCATCGTGTGCTAACGGTCAAGATAGTCAACCGCGCGGGATGAATGAATGGCGTCGGATCTAGGGGCTCCAAATCTAACAGCTAAGATCACGCCCGATGGAGAAGATGGAATTGACAAGGGAATAAGCCGCGATTTAGAAGAATTTGAAGTCTGAATTGACTGCCACGGTGGAAAATGACCCATTCGATAACATAACTGAAGAAATGAACTGACGAGGCAAGCTGGCGCAGTTCGCAGGAGGACAAATGGTCATCCCTCTGAGTTTGATGATAACGCCAAGAACAGATAACTCCAAGCACAGCTACAAGTAGGCAAATCGACGGAGGTGGAAGAGGAAATGAACCTCCATGAGCTCAAATGATTTAAAGCCATAAACAGAGAATAAAAAACACATACCTAGAGAGGAAGATAGAAACCAAAAAAGAGAAGAACTAGTGAAGCAAAAAGCAGAAAGAAGGCAGAGGGCCGAGCTGACCAAGGGCAGTGTCGAGCACCAGAGATCTTGAGAGATTCAAGCCATCCCTGAGAGAATCTGTTAGACCAGAGAGGTTAAAGAGCTGGCAAGGAAAAGAGTGTGTGTACTCCAGTAGCTTGGGGAATCCAAGAACCACCCTGCTCACCAATTTGTTTCAGGAGACTCATGTTGAGCTCCTTCATTGTAATTCTCTGCTTCAAAACACAAGAAAAGAAGGCCACCACTGAAAGTTGGACCGGAGTAGCCCTGGAGGATAGGGTGAACTCCTTATTAAGTTCTTGTTTTCTTTTATTTTCTTACTGTGTTTCTCTGTTGTTTTCTATTTCAAGTGTCTGTGTATTTGTAATCTGATCGATCCATTGCTTAAATAACACAGACAAACACACCAACATATGAGTCTGTAATACCTTCATTTAATAAATCTTTAACTGAGGTCACTCATCGGGTGATTATTAGATCAAGTGGTATCAGAGCTCTAGGTTGTAAGGTTTTACAAGCTTGTGTTGGTTTAGCTGTTGAATGCTCACTAGTTCAAAGCTCAAATTAGGAGAAGGAGATTGGTCGAAACTAATCCTGAAATCGGGAGAGTCTATCCTCGGAAGACAATGTCAGAGGAAGGTTCTATGGGGCCAGACCCTCCATTCATAGAGATTTTCCTAGCTATAAAGTCTATGGTAGAAGAAATGTATAGAGACTTTAGAAAGATTCATCGGGTTCTAAATAAGATAAAGAAGAAGATGAGTCTCATTCCCATGACCACTCAAAAGGAAAAGGGAAAGAGGAAATCTTTCTCACAACTCCTAATAGCCCTATGCATAATAAGAAAGCATCTTCAATCAAGCTAGATGTTAAATTTGACTTACCTATATATGATGGAGAGCTAAATGCCGAAAAATTGGACAATTGGATTAGACAAATTGATGTGTATTGTAGAGTGAAAAACATCAACTCAGACAAGAGCAAAATTCAGCTGGAAAGCCTACGCCTAGGAGGCACTTCCTTGGTTTGGTGGGAAGGAAAAACCCAAGCTGACATGAAAAGACATGGTAAGACTATATGTGTCTGGAGTGACTTTGTTTCTGCCATCAAGAAGCAATTCTATCCATTGGCCTACATGCAACAAGCCATGATGAGTTGGCAAACTCTTCGGCAGTTGAAAGGGAAAAGT
>APFE030425180.1:190681-203465 GCA_000404065.3 Pinus taeda
TTGTGCACTATTGTCATTGATGCAAAGATTGTTATGCGTTGAAGTAGAAGTCATACATAGCGATTCATATCGGGAGTGGCTTACAATTCAAATGGTATTTTTATCCTTTGTTTGAATTCATTCTGTGTATTTGATTTCATTGTGTAATTATTTTCTGCTATCATTAGCTGTATGCATGCGTAACAACAGGAAATCTTGTTCATACCACTATTGGATGTTCAGATGATATGCCTTATTTTTTAAATCATGTATGCATTAATGGTATGAACCTTTAAAGTTTTGTAGTATTGCTTTAATCACTGTATCTAACTATTTAGGTACAGTAATCTTGAATGATTTAATATCTGTATTTGGAGAATGCGGTTATCTATATAATTGTATTTTTAGGATATAGAACATCAAAAGCTACGCTTTAGAAGTTCAATTAGATTCCCGGGATAGTTTTATTTACTTACATTTCTGTCAATAGTTTTAGTCATTCACCTATCGCTACTGTTATTTACAAAGTATTCATTCATCCCATTCATCTATTGCTGGGAAACTGGTCCCATTATCCCCAGTCGGAGCCACTACACCAAACGGAAAAGGAGCTGCACTAAGGTCCGGACCGGGTGGTTTCCCCCAATGTCGATGCAACGATTTTCGAGGCATCAACACCCCTTCATGAGCAATGGACTGAATTTATAGTGTGCGCTCGAGCCTCTTGGGCCAAACATGGTAAGTGGTTGAATGTATTTAATGTTTATTAGCCTCGGTCTTGTCACATATTGACACCTTAGGATAGGGTTACATGGTGGTTCAATTAAAAATAGCGCAAACAGCATAACAAAACCCAAAAATACACCATAGGTTATAGCATTGACCCCCGACGATCACCTAATGGCGCGAAGAGGTTTAACTGCGGATATGTGACTGCGGTCTAATCGCTGGTTGCCAACTAAGCGGTCAGTTCTGCGGTTCCAGCGTGCTGACGGCCAACTGTCCATGTGACAGCTTTACACCCGACAGTCGCGGTCTTCCGGCGGTCGGCTTCAAGACTGCGCGACTTCCAAACTGCATGCCAACCATTCACATTGCCGACAGTTCCGCTACAGTCTTCTGATAGCGCAGTTAACTGTGTGGTACTACACATAGTTTATAGCATATGATTTAACATAAGTCCGAACGGGTTTTTACAATGGTTTTTGTGCATAAGTTTATAACATATGTTTTACACCATGGTTTTGTTTGTGCCTTAGGAATTTAACTTTAGTGCTAGGTCTTAGGTTAGGACTTAGACTTAGGCTTAGGGCCATTACAAAAGATCTTGCCGCCTAGCTTAGGTTTAGTTCCACCATAGAGAAAACCCATTACAAACATCTTTGTCACAATGTGACATTTAATCATCAAACACCATGATGACAACCTAGGCCATATCCACCATGAAAAAGTAACCAACACCCTGAAGAACTGAAGAACATTGGCGATGCTGAAAAAGCTGAAGATGACCTGAACTCTCTGAATACACTGCACTAACAAGATCCTCCTAAATCAATCCTCTCCACTTGAAAGATTTTGGACCACAAAAATTTGATTTAAGTAAATAGCAGGTGAGAGTACAGTTCCCTCACTCTTCCGATCTCCATCCACCTTGCCTTACTCAGATTCATGCCCTTGAATCCCACTCGAAGATATTCAACATCTTCACGCCCTGAAGATTGAATCTTTCTGTCCAAGATGGTATCTTCCTACAACTCATTCATATGCTCAGGTGCCAAATCATCAACAATCGGAATCTGTGTATCTTCCTCGGGATCCATGATTATCAAAGGTTCATACAACTTCAGATTTTCTACATTTACAACTGAGTAAATACACATGTAAGGAGGTAAATCTAATCGAAATGCATTATTTCCAATCTTCTCAACAATCTTGAAAGGACCATACCTAGACACAAGGGTCTCAAAGTCAAATGCCATGGGTTTGAAGATGGTAATGATGAGGGATGTAGGATGGAGCAATCGTGGATACATGAGTTACCCCACGCTTAGTTTTTCCACCATTCATTAGTTGTCTTTTTCCCTTTTATGATTTTTCTTTGTATTATTGCTCAAGGCTCTAGGAAATAAGAGCATGTTGTGAGAGATATGCAACAACTCAAGTGGGGCAGTTCATCGCCCACCAGGGGTTGGGACATGCAAAGGCTCCTTAATGATGTGTGGGGCACGCAAGGGCCCTAAGAACGAAGGTGATGGCCTTGATGAAGGGGTAAAATTCATGTTTGGCTTTTGCCCACATGCTATATTAAATGTCTGGACCATCTTTTGCATTTTATGATATTCTTTTCTTTTGTTTCTTGCTTGTGGCCATGATATGCTTTTAATATTCTTTTAGTTGCATCAACCTATGGCATAACAGTTCTAGGCCTGACCCAGACATGTGGACAAAGGGAGGGGGTGTAACAGTGCCTTGTAGACCCAATGGTCATGTGGACCCAACGAGGAAAGATGATGAAATAGGGCTTATAATGTGCGGAGGGAAGTGAAAATGTGAAATGGGAAAACATGACTATGCTACCAAAACTAGGGTTTCCCAAGTAATGCCCTTCCTGAAGCCATAGCCCAATAGGAGAGATCCTAAAGGACTAGGATTGAGAATTAACCCCCATTCAAGGTGAGAGAACAAAACCACAGTCAAAACCCTTCCTCCTTTCAAGTCACGCAATAATCCATGCCCAATATGCCCAAGGACAAATGAGCATAAGCACCCGATTGTACAATGAAAAACATACCTTTAGGATTGGATTGTCCACCTTCAAACATATGCTCTTGATAGATGGGTGAGAGGACATATGACTGGTTCAGAGAGTGGAGATCAAATGGCACAATACATCGGCAAAATTGACGCGGGTTGCTAGCTCCCAGCTAAAGAGATATATAAAAAAAAAATTCCTATGGGGTCACCCCTTTTGGTGTGTAACAGGACTCATATACACCCCTTTAGATTAAGGGGAAGTTGGCAACATAATCCTTTGGGCTTATATAAATTTGGCTTAATTAGTTGACAAGAGGGTGAAAAGCCTCAAAAACATAAAACTAAAATGCAATGCAAGAATTGGAACTCTTATTGCAGAAAGAAAAAATTTACATCTCTGGTTGAGGGGACCACCATTAAGGAACTCCCTTCTTGTTTCTTGCCACAATCTCTACTTGCCCACTCCTCCATTCTTGTTTCAGAAGGAAAAGGATGCCATTTGCATTGTCACAGCCATTTTATAGCTGATTTTCATCAATCTTTGCTGCCAATTTTCAGCTACATGATAGGTTTCTAATTATTTTCTTCCATTAGAAATTGCAACTGTGCATCATTAATCTTGTGGGTTGGCTAGGCCCACTATATGCCATGATTTTCGATCACTATTTTTCGTATTTGCACAAAGATATTCTCATGGAAAGAAATACATGTATATGATGACTAAAAAAATGTGTTAACACTCCTCCACTAAATCATGGAGATTTGAAATTCTTGATAAAAAAAGGTAAACTGGCATGGACCTCCTTGCCCAATGCCCATGTTATTTCCCGTCCACAAGTAAAATTTGTAGCACATATATGTATTCCCATCTATATTTGACAAACAGGGATTGTCATAAAATCCCTACTTTTAATAATGAGTTTAAATGCAGTCCTCAGTTATTTTGTCCTCGATGATGAATCTCTACAACATGTTTATCTCTTTTATCTCTTTAGATCCCTGTAGTTAAAACCTAGAAAAACATTCCAAGCTTTCACATCTTACTCAAGTGTGCTCATCTTGAAAGGTGGCTGAAAGACTTAGACAACTGTTCCCCCATTACATATCACCAATAATCGCCACATGAACAATAACCATCCCTGAAATGATGGAAGCAGCTACCATCTCTCAGAATGATTTCTTTCCCGACCATCTTGGAGACAAACTTGGTAAAGGTGTGGCAGTCACCACAAACACAGATGCTTTTAATGATCCGGATAGGTGTCCCTCGTGGTGTGATAAGAAGCCCAAAAGCAACAACCAGCTTTTCACAATGATATGTGACAAAGTGCTCCTGATGATGTGGCTCTACATCATGCAAGACAAAGCTTGTATCAGGTTTATAACCTTCTGCCTTGGCCTGCCTAATCAATTCATCTAACTTTGCATGGATCTCCTCTATTCGCGGGTGTGTTCTATCTCTAGAAACAAATGAATGCAGTCTTTTCCCCTCAAAAATCCAGCTACGTGCTGGCAGTTTTTTGAGACCCCTGTTTTTCATCATTCTTCTTACTATTGTTGCATCATCCCAGCAGCCAAATGACGCATAGATGTTTGCCACAAGGGTAAATGTTGCAACACCCTGTGGTTCTGATGCAAGAATACTTTCTGCAGCACGTTTTGCCAAATCAACATTACCATGAATTCTGGAAGCACGAAATAAGGCTTTCCAAACCAAAGTAGTATCTTCTAGTTCATATGATGCCATTTGGTTGACAAAATCCTCTGCCTCATCCATGCATCCAACACAACCAAGAATGTCAATCATGCACACACAGTGCTCAATGCCTGGAGTGATACCATAGTCTTTACTCATGGAATTAAAGTAACTACGTCCTTCGTCGACCGAACGTATGCTCTTACAAGCAGAGAGCACACCGACAAAGGTGATACCATTTGGCTTTGTGCCTGCTTCCTGCATCTGTTGAAATAGTTGAAGGGCTTCCTTGCCACGTCCATGCTGAGAAAATCCTGCAATCATAGCATTCCATGAAACAACATCTCGATCTTGATCATGCATTTCATTAAACACTTTTAGTGAGTCCTCTATGCTCCCACATTTGGCATACATGGTTATTAAGGCATTTCCAATACCCACACAAGCAGCAAGTCCACATTTAATAATGTTGGCATGGAGGGACTTCCCCTCTTCCATGGCTCCTAGTGTGCCACAGGCGCCAATGACACTGGCTAAAGTGAACTCGTTGTCCACAGCTTCAAATCGAATTCCATGAAGTTGTTGCTTTCGCATTTCACCAAACAAGTTGAGGGCCTCCTCTCCCTGCCCATTCTGTGCATACCCAGTAATCATTCCAGTCCATGAGACTATGTTTCGCTCGGGCATCTCTTCAAAAACCTTGTGTGCGTCTACCATAATCCCACACTTGGCATACATGTCAACAAGTGCACTTCCAATGCAAATGTATGATTCAAATCCAGTCTTGATAATGTGAGCATGAAGCTGTCTTCCATTTTGCTTGGCAGTTAAGTTGGCACAAGCATTGATTATACTGGCTAATGTAAAATGGTTTGGATGTATGCCACATGGTTGCATTTGGCTAAATAATTGGAGAGCTTTATCACCTTCCCCATTTTTGGAAAATCCTGCAATCATCGCACTGTATGACACTGAATTTCGCTCTTGCTCTGGCATTTCTTGAAACAGTTGGAAGGCTCTATTAACCTGTCCATGTTGTGTACATCCTGTAATCATACCGGTCCACGATACCACATCTCGTTGAGGCATTTTGTTGAACACTCTGGTGGCAAAATCAATATTCCCACATTTTGCATACATAGTAACCAGAGCATTATTCACTGTCATATTCAACTCAAATCCAGTTTTGACGATATACCCATGGATTTGTTTGCCTTGTTCCACCGGGGATGACGATGATAGACTAGCAGTAGCCATAACGACACTAGAGAAGGCAAACTGTTCTGGTCTTATTCCTGCCCGATGCATTTCAGTAAATATCTCAAGGGCCTCCTCGCCAAACCCATGTTGAGCATACCCCGCTATCATAGTATTCCATGAAACAGTGTCACGTTTAGGCATTTTATCAAACACATGGCGTGAATCCTGTATATCCCCGCACTTTGCATACATATTAGCAAGTGCATTGTTAATGTGGATATGTGATTCAAATCCAGTTCTGATAATATGGCCATGGATCTGCTTTCCATGTTGAAGATGCACCAACTGAACGCATGGAATCAGGACACTTGTCAAGGTAAACTCATTGGGCTGTACACCACTCTGCCGCATTGCAACAAAAAGTTTCAGTGCCTCCTCTCCATGACCACGGTCCGAAGACTTGGCATATCCTGAAATCATTGCTGTCCATGACACTGTGTTTCGGGCAGGCATTCTGTCAAACACTTTTCGTGCATCCACTACGCAGTTCAATTTTGCATACATGGTTAAAAGATTATGCTCCACATACATTATGTCTTCCTGCTCTCCAGCCTCAAAACCTCTTTTGATAATGTAGGCATGTAATGTCTTGCCACCTCTTACAGTATCAGTTTTGACGCACATCTGGAGAAACCCACCATAAACCCTAATGCTGTTTTGTTGCTGCTCATTCAACAACAATATATCCACATCCTCGTGCTTGTCCTTCTCTTCCACCCGTGACTTTTCTACAGCCTCTACCTCTTCCCTGACTCTGCAAATGACATGGCCATGACAAACAAATGAATTCAGCTGAATCTGGAGAAGATTGAGTTTGTACCCACGAGGAGAAAACCACCCCTGAGTTGTTGTTTCAGATTTTAATGGCATCACTGACACTGAGCAAACTGCCCCTCTCCTCAATATTCTTTTTGGCCTGAAAAATTTTGCGGGGAACCCCTCTGGTGAAACCAAACTTCCATGATGCTTGAATTGCGGTAATGTGTTAACTGATATTAATGGATTTGCTGATATCATCTTGACAATAGAAATAGTTCAGACACCACCATTACCACCACCTTCACTCGTTCCTGCTTGCTTCATTCATTTTCCTTCACGCTGTTTCTGGATTGGATTGTTCCACCAGCAATTCTATTCGACCAGAGTAAAATTTTGAGATTAGAAATTTCTAGATCGTCGAACTCCATGGCAGTCACAACTGTAACTGTATTTCATGTTACCTATTTCACTTTTCAATAGGAGTGATTGGAACAATCACAGGCTAGATAAAGTTTATTCGAAGTCTTCGATGAACAAGCAAAACAAAAAGATATGGTTCCGATGGATCCGATGCTGTTCTGGGTTTTGGGTTACTTCAGAAACGCCAAAATATTTCGGAATAATGAATTAGGTGTTTTGGGTGAGGTTTTGGGTTGCTTCAGAAACGCCAAAATATTTTGGAATAATGAATTAGGCGAAATTCGTATATAATTATTATTAATTGTATAATTGGGTTTTGATGAGGTTTGTTTATGATTTTTGTAGTATTTCATGAAATTAAAATGAACATGAGGTAATTTGGTAGTAAATGAAATTTTTTAATAATCCATATAGTTGTTTTTTTTTCTTCGAAATTCGATATGGAAAATGGAAATTTTAATATTTAAATGTTTAATTAGAAATTAAAATTATTTTGAAAATATATTAATAATGATGATGATTAATATTCATTAAGATTAATGTGGTCTATTGGATCTTAAGAAAAGAGAGTCTAATTGTCATTCTTCAAAATCTTGTTTATGTGATTAAGGAGTAGGGAAAGAAGCCTTCCAAGATCGCTATAGTTGGGTTGGCTTAATAAGTCAAGAAGATTGGAGGTATCGTTGATGATAGGGAATTGAGAGCGGATGTGGGTAAGTGTCGGGTAGTCTAAAAGGAAGTGATTTTCATCTTCCACTTTCTTAGTATCACAAATCTAACAGATTCTATCGTCCCAGGGAGCCTTGGGAGTAGACCACTGCCCAGTCTCACTCTAAAGCTCATGAGAGTTAGTTCTAATCTTAGCAATGTTCTTTTTCTTCTTAGTGCTAGTCAACATAGAGAGATACTTCTGGTTATCAAGGGTGGGTTGATCACCTCCTTATAGTACCTTAGCTTCCTTTTACCTTCTAGCTCCTTAGCATCCCACAAATTGTTTAAGAGAGGGGACACAGGTGTAGGAGGGGTAGATCATCATCTTGACGAAGAAATAGAGATACAATACGCATGGGGCTTGGGAAGAGTTGTCAAACCAGGAGTAACTCCACGAATAACTTATTGTCTTTTCATTAAGATAAAATATGACTATATACAAGGAGTTGGAGACTACTGGGTTTCATCTCCCAATTCTCTTTGTCTTCCAACTTCTCTTATTTTGCTATTTACAATATTGACATAGGATTCCTAATTCCAATGATTAGGTGTTCAACATCCCCCCCCCCCCCCCCCCCCCCTTAATATGAAGGGATGTTGGTGAATCCAAGCATCATTCTGAATCTTTCAAACTTTGACCTTCTAAGCGCTTTGGTGAAGATGTCTACAATATGGTCATTTGTGGAACAATATCATAGGTGGATTGTTTTGGCTTCAACATGATGTTGAATCAGATGGTATTTTGTATTGATGTGCTTCATTCAATCATGGAACTTTGGGTTCTTGGCCAACTTTATTATAGAAGTGTTACCAATCAAAAGAGGAGTTGAATGCACTTGTTTCTCTTGCAAATATTCCATAATTTTCCTGAGCCACACAATTTTCTCTGTTGCTTCAGTTGTTGCAACATATTCTGCATCAGTTATGGAATCTGTTGGAACTGACTGATTACATGACCTCGAGAAGACAGCTCTTGATCGAAGACTCATAACATAACCTGAAGTAGATACCATAGTTTCTTTATCTCCATTGAAATCTGAATCAAAGTATTCAATCAAGCTGAAGTCACCGACTTGTGTATACTTGAGTTCCCTTCAAGTACTTTAGAACTCTTTTTCTAGTAGACCAATGACCCTCACAAGGCTTTTGCATAAACCTGGAGAGGGTTCCAACAACAAATAAGATGTTCGGTCTAGTAGTAGTCACGTAGTTGAGGCTTCCTACGAGTTGTTTGTACTTTGTTGCATTCTCAAATTCTTTTCCTTCATTGGGTGTGAGCTTTAAGTTATGTTCCATTGGAGTAGTCAGAGGATTGCACTCAACCATGCCAAACATGTTCAACAAATCTCCAATGTACTTCTTCTGAAAGAGGAATGTAAACTTTGGATGTTGGGTTACTTCAACACCAAGATAGTAGTGAACATAACCCAAATATGTCATTTCAAAACCTTTCCTTAGTTCCTTCTTTATGGATGCAATGTAGTTCTCATTGTTCCTTGTCATCAAAAGATCATCTACATACACCACAAGATATACAACTATTTTGCCAACTTTATTGACAAACAAAGTTGCATCATCATGATCATAATGTTTGAAATTGAGTTTCACAAGATGCTCAATCAATTTCTCGTACCAAGCTCGCAGTGCTTGCTTGAGGTCATACAAGGATTTTATAAGATTAGATACTTTGTGTTCCTGAACCTTCATAACAAATCCTTCTGGTTGGGACATAAAAACGTTCTCTTTTAGATCTCCATTCAAGAAAGCAATTTTTACATCCATCAGATGGACTTTCCAACCATTTTGAGTTGCCAAGGCAAAGAGTGTCTGAATGGTAGCCCATTTTGTTATCCGGGGGGGGAGGGGAAGTCTCCTCATAATTGACCCCTTCCTTTTGTGCAAAACCTTTTGCCACAATCCTGGCTTTGTGCTTTTCAAGTGAGCCATATGTTTTGTACTTGTTTTTGAAGACCCTTTGTAGCCTATTGGTTTGGTTCCTAATGGAGGATTAACCAGCTTGTAGGTGTCATTCTTTATCAAAGCATCATATTATTTATGCATCGCTTCTTTCCATTCATCATGAGAAGCAGATTATTTGAAGGAAGTTGGTTCAAAATATGTAGACAAATTTAGTTGACAATCATAAGAAACATCCATGTCAACTAGTGAATTAGGATTGTCTACATCACCTCCATTCTATCTAGTTTAGCTTCTTGTTCCTGTCTTTCCAACCCCATCAGGATGAACAATTTCAAGTGTCTTTGTTAGCCATTTTAGAGGACCTTTCTGAGATGGCCCAGGCTACTCAATTCATTGATTTGTGGCTGAATCAAAATTTAGTCTCCCAGTTTTGTCAATCACATCACTCAAAGTATCATCAGTGGTTGGAGCTTGATGTGGGGGAGAGACTCCTTCAGAAGAAGATTCCACAGATTGATCCAGTATAGGGATCCCCCCTTCAAGAGTGGAATCTCATTTCCTTGGGTATTAAGGCATAACAGGTGGAACTAAAAACCTTGAAATGCCTCACTAAAGGAATGTGCCATACCACATTTCGTAGGGAGTCTTGTTTTTTATAGCATTATATAGACACCTATAATAGCCCTGGTGAAAATTCCATGTAATAAAAGTTAATAAACGAAAAATAATAACCACGATTGATGGGACACTTATTCCAAGTTGAATGTTGGGCAAGACATCCTAGTGTGGATGTTCATTTCGGTTAATACGGCTAAGGAAATTGGCAAAGGCAATGGCTAAGGCTTTGGAAAGGCAACATCACATTTTTTGGCACATTTATTTATGAAAATAATGGAAATTAGGAGAAAAGGGAAGTGAAAGGTCACAGGTTGCATGTGAGAAGTAGAATGGATGAAAATAATGGAAAATGAAGAAAATAGAGGCCTCATTAATAACAAGGCTTATAAGGATTAGTTCATAGACTTTTGTTAGTTCACTTTTGGAGCTCTCTGTCTCATACTCTTGGAGTTTTCTTGGAGCACTCTTGGAGGGTGTGGCATACTTGGAGTTTTGGAGCAAGAAGGCAAAGAAAGAGTAGGAAAGCGTAAGAGGACAATGGGATCAGCAACTACAGCGGATTTGGCTTACATTTATTGAGCTGCATGAATTTTTTCCTCAGTAATTTTGGCATGCATGGCATATGCATGTGGTTTATTCGTAATCATTTGTCACTGGCATGGAGCCTAGATTGACAATGGATTTTCCTATCCTTTCCATTTCCTAGATAGTGATGTGTTGTGGGTTTATTCTTTGTTTTTCCGGCTAGTTCTCATGTTTCCATTAGATTGGGTTGAGTTATGAGTTCTTGGAAGCCCTATAACAACCATGGTTGAGTTACTAGTCCTAGAACACTTGGTTGGACAAATGCTCTAGAAGCCCTTGTTGGGTTGAGTTACTAGTCCTGGAAGCCTTGGTTGGACAAACTCTTTGGAAACCCAACAACAGTTGTTTGTTGAGTTACTAGTCTTGGAGGCCTTGGTTGAAACAAATGCTCTGGATCCTTGGAAGGCTTGGGTAGAGACCAATCTAATGATGGTTTTGTGATGTCCAACCATGAGGTGGAATCTCTATTTGATGGGTTAAGGTGGTTGGCCTTTGGAAGCCCTACATGGTTTTGGATTGATGTGTTCTATGAGATCCCACATTCATTCTTGGAATATGGCACAGGGGTGAACGGTTGAAGAGAGATTTGGATCAGCCATTCTATGGTCAGGTGGAACGTGGTAGTCCCATCTGGGGTTTGGATTTTTCATCATCAATAAGAGGTTATTCCTCCTTGTATTTATATGAGTATTATATTGGTTTATATGTGGACCATATGGCTGTGATTTCCTTGGTATTTATGTTGCTATTATGCCAATTATGTATATTTTTTACGATAGTAGCTATGTATGGCTTTCATCATGTTTTTACTTGTAAATGAATGAACAATGTATCTATGACCTACTGGATGAAATTGAAGCTAATGTGTTGAGGCATCAATGCTTCTTAGCGAAGTATGATACCACTATGCTTAGATATATTATTTACACATGTAGATTACATATTTGTGATATGTTTGATGAAATGCCTGTCATGGCTAGTAGGGGTCCAGTCAAGGGTTTTCTCAAGTATTTGGATTTACATCATTATTTCATTGTTACCTTTATGTTCTGAAGGTGTCATTCAATTCTGGGTTGTGACCTAGGCTCTAGGCCTAAAAAAGTGGCTCAAATCTTGGGGATGTTGGCACAACACTAAGCAAAATAGTCCCTGGACACTGGCATGCCTTGTCATGAGAGCATCCAGAGCCTCCTAGATGTTGTCAAGCCCATAACATGGGAGCGTCTGGGGGTCATGTGGTCTAAAATCTCAATGGCACCTAGGGGATGTATACCAGAAATGTTGGGATCGTTCTTATGGGTCCTGTATGGTGTGTTTCCATCGGTTCCACTTCCTTAACATGACTTAGGAGGTTGAATCATATCATAGTAACTTCTCATCACAAGTTTACCCCAGTTGGTCGGTTACTTGGGTAGATGTAGGAGGAGGGTGTCACAGAGTGGTATCAGAGGCATGGTTCACCCCTCAGACTGGATGGGTTTTGTGTTGGTCATGCATTCATGTTGGTTGCATGTGTGTCTCTTATGTTGTCAGGCTATGTGCTTGTTTCATTTGTATGGTATGAGTCATGGTTGTAGTGATGTTTCCATGGAAGTTGATGGTGTTTTTGTCGAGTGTGACGTTATGAGTGTGTGGTTGATTATGCATTGCTTATGCATGTTAATGTTCACATGTAGTCAACCGTACAATGATGTAGTGGTTGTTGTCATGCATGAGGTTATGGTATGTGTAGTTCAAATGGTCATGCATTGATGACAAGACTCTAGCTAGAATGATGGGTGTTGCGGAGGTAAATCCCCTCTGCGGACAGAGGTGATCCCACTAGCCCCACAGGGGTCTAGCAACAATCAATCACGCTGCATGCAAGTCCCTAACTATACAATTTAGAAGTCGATCAGGAAGACCAACCTAGGATCCAACGCTGTTTGCTGTGGGAGAAGTGTCGCTCCTGTCCTCTAGCTTTGGCCAGTCGCTATCCTTGCGCTCCACGCATGGACACCTGCACAAATGAAGAACAACCCACAAACAAGCGTAAAATCCGAAATCGTACAGCTATATATAAGTCAAGCAGGATATAATTCA
>APFE030425186.1:0-38168 GCA_000404065.3 Pinus taeda
AAAAAAAAAAAATCTACTTCATTAAACTAATTTAATATGAAAATTTTCAAGGAAAAAAATTTAACTGGCCTTTCAATTGCGATAATTCTTTGTTTAATATGTTGTTGGTAGCAATGTAGCTGCTCCACAAATTTGTTTCAAGTCTTTCAACGAACCTCATAAAACCTTGATTTGGGGAGGGGGCCAGTAGGGTGTGCGAAGGGTGCGGGTGGCCGGCTGATTGCGGGGTGGGGGAGCCTAGCTTTGCTGAGCCCACCATGCTCACGACGGAAGTATTGGTTAATTTGGCTGACAAAAAGTATTAATCTTAAAAAAAAAAAAAATCTACTTCATTAAACTAATTTAATATGAAAATTTTCAAGGAAAAAAATTTAACTGGCCTTTCAATTGCGATAATTCTTTGTTTAATATGTTGTTGGTAGCAATGTAGCTGCTCCACAAATTTGTTGCAAGTCTTTCAACGAACCTCAGAAAACCTTGATGTAATGTGAGTAATAGTGATAATGGAATTTAGTATATAGGTGAAATTATGAAGATGTTTTACCGTATGGTGAATGCGGGATTAATTAGTTTTAAAAAAGTTTTAACATGTTAATTTTTTTATGGCGATGAAGGAAAATATGATAAAGCAAATATTATGGAATTGTTTTACAACGGGGTGAATGAGGGATTAATTGGTTTCAGAATATATCATAAAAACTAAAAAAAAAACATTCGATTGTTTAGTAAATATTATATACTTTGACTATTAAAATAATTTAGGTAGACGGTGTAGTTTACAATTTTAACTTTAATGATTTATTTCATAAAAAAATTTAGTTTACATTTTTCATTAAATTGTAGAATAAAATAATGAAGAGAAATAAATCTCACAAGCTTTTAAGAGGGAAATATTTTCGTGAAACTTGGGGAATATTTTTGGAGGGAAAATTTCATTCTCTAAGCTATATAATATCTTTATGAGACTTTCCATTTGTATCATTCAACATCTTCTATTTGAAAGGGATGGATTGTCCTGATAGTAAAGTTTCGATTTATACAGAATCAAAATCTTCATCGCGTAACAACTCTATTCGTATGGATGAATATAGCAGGAATTCTTCCACTATTAATAGAAAGTCAATTCTTCCATTTAGTCCTGATCCTAAGGACTATGAGAACAGCACTGATGAAAGAGAGGATGGAGAATTTCAAAAAAATAAAGAGTCACAGATTCCACTTAGTCCGAATTCGAAGGACTATGAAAGCAGCAACGATGATGAGCTTGATGACGAAATTCAAAAGAATGGAATGTCAGGGTGTCCACTTAGTCCTAATTCTAAGGACTATGAGAGCAACAGTGATGAAGAGCATGATGGTGAAGTTCAAAAGAATGGAGTGTCATGGTGTCCACTTAGTCCTACTTCTAATGACTATGAGAGCAACAGCGTTGAAGAGCATGGTGACGAATTTCAAAAGAATGGAGTGTCACGATGTCCACTTAGTCCTAATTCTAAGGACTATGAGAGCAGCAGTGATGAAGAGCGTGATAATGAATTTCAAAAGAATGGAGTGTCAAAGTGTCCACTTAGTCATAATTCTAAGGACTATGAGAGCAGTAATGATGAAGAGCATGATGATGAATTTCAAAAGTATGGAGTGTCACGGTGTCTAGTTAGTCCTAATTCTAAGGACTATGAGAGCAACAGTGATGAAGAGCGGGATGAATTTCAAAATATTGGAGTGTCACGGTGTCCACTTAGTCCTAATTCTAAGGACTATGAGAGCAACAGTCATGAAGAGTGTGATGATGAATTTCAAAAGAATGGAGTGTCACAGTGTCCGCTTAGTCCTAATTCTAAGGACCATGAGAGCAACAGTCATGAAGAGTGTGATGATGAATTTCAAAAGAATGGAGTGTCACAATGTCCTCTTAGTCCTAATTCTAAGGACTATGAGAGCAGCAGTGATGAACGACAGGATGATGCACTTAGTCCTAATTCTAATGAGTATAAAGGTAGCAGTGACAAAGGACATGATGTAGCATATTCAATAAGTAAATTGTCACATTTTCGACGTAGTCCTAATTCTATGGACTATGAGAGTAGCAATGAAAATGCACATGAGGAAGAATATCCATTAAACATCGAGTCAAATTTTCCATTTAGTCCGAATTCTAAGGACTATGACAGTAGCACTAAAGAAGGGGAAGATGAAGAATATTCTCCAAGTCAATATTTGAAAAGCAGAGCTAATCATAGCGTGGATAACATTCCACTTAATGATGATGAAAATCCTTATACAAATGATGATCCAATGATGGAGATGTTGCCAAGAAATATTGTATCGAGGAGTAGGAGCAGACCTTTTCGTATCAATGCAAGATGTTCTAGTTATAAAAGGGGTAGAGAAAAATATCTAATAAGAAGAAGTGAATGTTGCCAAAAAGATTGCTTGAAACATATGGATTTCAAATTTGCATTAGAAAGCAGGAAGAGATATTTGTCAATGAATAAAAGCATGCAAAATTCATATTTAGTTGGGTGCATGCAATCTACATTGTCAGGTTATGATTATCATATTAGGACTTTATTTATCTATAGAAAACCTTTCAAAATGTTTCATTCGATTGGGAATTTTCATCTCTCGAGAATTCAAGAAAATTTGGAAAAGGATGCCATATTTTATTCAGAAGTATGTCATAAAAGACAATTTGGGCCATTATCAAATACTGCAATGTCATGGATGAAAGATTTCTTTTCAAAGCATGGAGAGTGTATGCCAAATAGAGAGACAATACATATTCCAGATAATTTTTCAAGACGGGAAATCTACAACTTATACAAAGAATATGCAGAAGGTGCTGAGGGACATGGCTAGTTTATTACATGTCAATATTTGTGAAGGTATGGAAGAAAGAATTCAATAATGTCTGTATTCCTAAGAAGACAAGGATGTGGATTTGCAATACATGTTCTTCTCTTAAATTAAAAAGGGACAAATGTGAAGGGTCAGAAAGAGGTAAGCATTCATAACTTTAACTTTTAAAATTGTATATTCATCAAGTATGAAAACATATTTCTTAGTGGCTTTCTTTTATGTTGTGTAGATTCAATTGTCAAAGAACTTCAGGAGCATTGTGAACAATAAACAAATGAAAGGAAAAAGTTGTACAAGCATCGAAAGAAGTGTTATGATAATCCAAATAAATATTTGGGTTTGATAATTGATGGTATGGACCAGAAGAAAACACTTTTACAACATTTTGTTCGCACACCCAAAAATTTACATGAGGAAAGTTTTATTCAGTATCACTTGGTCGGTTGTATGGTTTTCAATGGGAAAATGTTGCCAAGGGTGTACTTCATAGCTCCAAATATTCATAATGATGCAAATCTGACCATAACCATAATTCATGATGTGCTTTCTCATTGGTCTAGTAATATTCTTGAAGTTTAGTATCTATAATTAGACAACACTTGCCGTGAAAACAAAAATCAGGTTGTTTTTGGATATCTAAACATGCTTATTGAATTGAGAATTTTTCAGAAGCTAAAGGTTGGTTTCCTTCTTGTTGGGCACACTCATGACCATATTGATCAGATGTTCAGTCGTTTTTTAGTCACATTGAGAAGGAAGGAAGTTGGGGGCTTGCCATCATTAATTGAATGTATTAAGAAATCATACATGCCAGAGCCTATTTTTGATGTGTTGGAAGAAACTGTTGACATGCAAAGGTTTATGATGGGGTCATATGGTGAGGGGAAATGCATTGAACAACTTAATGACATTAGCTTCCAACATCAATTTCGTATCAAAAAAATTGATGGGAAAACACTAATATGGGGCAAGAAGTATTCAACTACTGCAGAATGGGCACCGTCATCAGGTTTGCAATTTTTGAAGTTCATTCCAGATCATCCAATATTTGCATCAAAAATATTTTTATTACAATCAGTTGGTGAAGTTCATAATGCACGCAGACAAAATAAAGATATAAGTTATTCTGATTGCCTAGAAAAAATTAAAAAATGTATTAGATATACATATGAGTACTTTGACATTGCTGATTCAATTTGGTGGGAGTCATTTTTCAATTATCAAAGTGATATCATTTCAACAACAACAAATGAAGATATACCTTCGAAAAATCCATTTATTTGGCCACAAAATGTGTCGAATGCACATGAGGAAATAAACATTGTTGAACAGCAACAATCTCAAGGTATTATTAATTCTTCACAGGCAAAGGAAAGAGAGATGTATATTGGTTCTAGAAGATCTTATGCACAACATGAAGCCATGGAAGACCTTTACAGGGGTTCAGCACAGGATATTAAGGAGGGTTGCATGATCGCAGTGCTAGCAGATGGAGATCCCAATGGCTATCCATTTTAGGTTGCTAAAGTTATAAAGGTCTTTATAGAAAAATAGGATGTTACAAGTGTTGAAGTACATTGGTATGCCACAAATACACACCCATTCAATGGTGTGTATAAGCCAGAGATGGTAGTTGACAAAAAAAATGGTGGAAAGAGAAACAGAAAGGGTACAAATATAAATCGTCGCCTCACAGGCATATTAAAATTGGAGGATGTTGACATACTTGTTTATGACTTCAGTTTGAAAAAGAGAGGAACTCTTCGCTTCAAGATGATAGAGATTCTAAAAAGGTTGTTACCAGAAGGAACAGTGTTGAGATGGGAGTCTACTGAAACCAATCGTAGATCTAGAAGAATTTTGAAACCTGAAATGATGGGCATGCAAGTGGACTCAAATGAGGCACTAGTTGATGAAAGAGAAGAATATGAAAAATCTCCGTCAGCATCCAGTCACTCATCTGAAGATGTGAATTATGATGGTGTGCAAGAAAATGAGTTATTTTGAATAATTTTTTAAGATTGTGTATCTAACTGATGTATGCATTGTATCTTGAAATAAAATTTTTGATTTCCATATGGTGTTAAATGAGAAGTTATGAGTCATTTTTATGTTGTTGGATTATCGGTTTTAATTATGATAATTTTATTGTTTAGAATATCTACAATGAAACATTAAATTAGAGATATAATGTATGTTTCATTCAATATACAAATAATGACTTTTGAATTCATTTAGTGATGTAATTTGTTCATAATATCATGGTTTTTTAATTTTATGGTTGAAAAGATTTCAATTTCTTTTGTATCTAGCACGTTATGGTTGAGAACATGTTGAATTTATACTTAGGAAAGAAAAATGTTATTCTACCAAAAACATTAGTGTGTTTTTTTCCTCATAAACAACTTTGTTATCCACACTAAAAATTTGGTTTTACTAGCATTTTTTTTAAATTTTGAAGATTGACCCTAAAAAAAATCATCATTTTAGTATCATCACTTTTTCATTTTCAAGCTATATTTTGCACGAAAATTTCGTTTTCACTGCCATTTTTAAAACATGTTCAAAATTGTCCCTTAAAAAAAAACCATTGTTCCAGATTACACACTTTTCGTTTTTAGCACTGTCTTTGATGCTTTTTTGGCGTTTTTTGGCCAGAGTTCCCGTTTTGAGTTTATACTTACAGTTTCAAAGTTTAGATTGTTATTATTTATAGTTTTTAACTTTTTATTGACTTTAGACATTTATCATCTTTTGAATGTGATGTAAATATCATTTTCCTTTCTATATATAAATTCATGATGTATCCTTGAAAAAAATTTCAATCATAACAATTAGCCAAAAAAATTATCTTATTTAGATGGAGACATTATTTTCCTTTTTTAAATTATCGTTTAACTTTACTCAAATTTTCAACTATACCAATTTGAAAAATATGAATTTCTATGCATATTGAACTTAATTTGAAAAGTTGTAGGAATATTAAAATGTAATAATTCTTTTATTTAATTCATAACGATAAACATGGTGTGGGATCGATGGTAGAGATACTAATATGTCATTAAATTTTATCAGTTTAAAACCCTTTGAATCCACTTAATAAAAATAATTACAAAAATATCAAATTTCAACATTGATAAATCTCAATATAATATGTTTTAATCATTTTCTTAGGTGACTAAAAAAGCCATAATTGTGTTGAGAGACACATTTACAGTCTAATATAAGTATGAGGTATGATTTCGCTCAACATGGAATTGACATGTGTTTTTTTTTAAATATCTAAATATAAAAGCAATGTCATCTATAAAGAAAGCATAATTGAATATACATATTGGTTTAGATTTAATTAAAAACATTATAAAACATTAATAATCTCAAGTGTGATTTATGATTCTGCTCAACATAGGGTTGACATGTGTTTTTTTTAATATCTAAATGTAAAAGCAATGTCGTCTATAATGAAAGCATAAATGAATATACATATTTGGTTAGATTTAATTAAAATAATTATACAAAAATTAATAATCTCACTCTTATTGTGCTAGCTCATTTCATTTTTAATATTACAACCCAATATGAGGAAGATGTAAAAATATTTCACTTTCCTATTAATTTCATAGTTTAGGGACAAGGGGCAAATTCCCTCCTTTGGTGAGTCTTCTTCATCAAGAAAGACCCCTCCTAGCCTTTGAAAGAATTTAGTTTGGTTAATGACAAATGTACTTTTAAGGAGGAAACCCACATGTGCACAAAAGTAAGGAGGAAACCTACACATGCACAAAAGTGAAGGTCAGTTTTAAGAGAAATTGGAAACCCTTGAAAGAATATAAATACAAAACAAGTTAACGTCATTTGGACATCATCATCAAGCATATTATCCTCTCTCTTCTTTAGATTGGTTTGTACAAGTCCCAAATTGTAGGGTTCGGGCTCACATGTGCGAAAATAATATATTGTTCTAGATTCATATGGTTGGTTTATAGAAATCTTATTTGTAGTCGCTTACTTGATAGGGTATTCCCTATAGCTTGAGAGCTTCAACTGCACTCACTATCACTAGGTCTGTGCGGTTGTGATCTTGATCTAAATTTTGTCGATCATTGACTATAGACTTCATAGATTTTGACTTTTATCATATTTTTCTATAAGGCTCATCTATTGGATATTGTTTGGTTTGTTGAAAGTGACAAAAAGCATGTAATAATTGTCAAAACCTTAGTAATTACTACGAATTCGGTTTGTAAATTAGTTTTGTAACGATATTTCTAATGAATAGAAGTTATGTAATGGAGGAGAGGCTCATATGAAAATGGTGAATTCCCAAGAGAAAAATTATCATTGAGATTCATTCTTGATTAATAAAGATCCTTGTCCCATGGATGTTTCCTTGACACACTGATAATGTTTTACCACGTAAAACTATTTGTGTTTAATTGTGTGAATTTCAGTTTCAAATTTAGTTTTTCTTTCATTTCTTTCTTGTTTGATAAATTGCTCAGACCAACAATTGGTATCAAAGCCTGAAGGACGCACTATGTGTGTATTGGTTGTTGCTCTGAAGGGAAAGAATCGATTGTTTGGATTGTTTGGAAAATGTTCGTTGTCATGGGTGAAGAGGAAGAGCCCCCTCATCTGTTAAACAAGAAGAAGGGCACTTGCACTGATGCTACCAAGAAAGGAAGGGAGAGAGGAGGTCGTTGATGTCTGCCATTAAGAAAGACACCAAAAAAAAAACATATATACATGTCACTGTAGAGAAAGGAAGAGTCGGAAACACTTTGAAGAGCGTTTCCACCACTTTAAGTAAATAACTGAGAACTGTTTGAAGTCTGATGTCACTATTGGAGGTAGGGAATTTTCTACCGAAAGGAGATAAATCAGGTCGCTGGAAAATTTTGTTGTCGTGTAGACTAGAACCAAACTGAAGTGTTTTCTATACGTTGTAAAGGTTGCATTTCATCGTCGTAAATAAAGAGGAAGACCAGAGGTCAATTATTTAAAGAAATCTAGTTTGAGTAGCATCAAAGCAAAAAGCCGCAAAGAGCCCCTATCATAGGAGAAGAAGAAAACCCCTGCCTGAAGCTAAGCTGCTATTTTCTAAACAAATTTGGGTAATTTTTTTTAGCAGACCAAATATATTTTTTTTTAAGAATAAGGTTTATTAAAAAGGGGGGAGAAGAAGAAAAAATTTTATCTAAAATTATGAACTAAAAAGGATATAAAAAAAATGGAATAGGGTTTAAAGAAGTTATAATAGGGTTTGAAGAAGTTCTGAATTTTTTTTGAAGGGGAAGAAAATACATATCAGATTTGTTGTATAGAAAATCAAAATCAGAGAGAAACCCTAGTTGAAAGCAGATTGTGGATAAATTCAAATTCAGAATTAAACCCTAGAAGAAAAGTTTAGAAGAAAATTTTTATTAACATTATAGAAAGAAATGGCTAAAATGATGAATGCAAAGTTCGAGGTAGAAAAATTGACCGGCAAGAACAACTTTTCTTTATGGAAACTAAAAGTTAGGGATTTTCTTATTCAACAAAGGTTACACAAAGCATTGGACGAGGTGAAGAAGGAATATTCTAGCATGACAGATTTGGACTGGGAGGACTTGGATGTCCAAGCTCTCAGTACCATCAGGTTATTCCTGGCGGATGAAGTTCTCTTCAATATAGTTGAAGAAACTTCAGCAACAGGTTTGTGGGGAAAACTGGAAAAATTATATATAACCAAATCATTAACTAACATAATTTGTGTAAAAAGACAATTGTATAGTCTTTAGATGAAGGACGGTACAAAAATTGTAGAACATCTAAATTCTTTTAATACACTTATTTGATAATTGCTAGATATGGAAGTTAAATTTCAAGAAGAAGATAAATCTATCACCTTGTTGTGTTCCCTTCCTGAGTCATGGGACCACTTCGTTACCTCTATCAGTTTTAGCACAACTGAGTCCTTGGAAATTGATTCAGTTGTGGGATCTTTGTTAGCTGAAGAAGTAAGGAAGAAGTCCAATGTTGAAATCTGTGCATCATAGGCCATGGTAGTGAGAGGACAGTCAAAAGAAAGAGGGGAGAAAACAAGAGGTTCTTCCAGATCAAAATCAAAGGGAAATAAGTGTAAGGAAAAATGTTGGTACTGCAATAAAATTGGACACCTCAAGAAAGACTGTTGGAAACGGAAAGAGTCTGAAAACCAAAATAATGAAGCAAATCAAGTTGATTTAGGTATGATAGATGAAGTTTTATTTGCTAAAGAATTATGCATTGTAGATGAAACTTTACCTGAATGTAATGTCTCTCAGAATTTTTAAAATTGGTTGTTAAACTTTGGTGCTTCTCATCACATGAGTCTGCACAAAAATTGGTTTAATTTATATGAAGTTGTAAATGGTAGTTCTGTATTTATGGGTAATAATGTATCATGTCACACTATTGGGATGGGAAATATTAGGATTAACATGTATGATAACACAGTTAGAACATTAACTAATGTTAGACATGTACCTGAATTCAAGAAAAATTTGATTTCTTTGGGAGTGTTCGAATCAGATGATTATAAGTTTACAGGTCAGAATGGGGTGTTGAAAGTCTCAAAAGGCACCCTAGTTGTTATGAAGGCAGAAAAGGTCGAAAATATTTATATTCTCAAAGGAAGTACTCAAGTCAATGAAGCAGCTATTATGTCATAGAAATAAGAAGAAGGTACTCGCCTATGGCATCAGTGATTAGGTCACATGAGCGAGAAAGGTCTTCAGGTACTGATGAACCATAAATTACCTCTTGATTTGAAGTCCTTGAAGTGGATTTCTGCAAACATTGTGTATATGGAAAACAGTGTAAACAAAGGTTTTAAATGAGAAGTCATAATAGTAAAGAAATTTTGGACTATATTCATTCTGATCTATGGGGACCATCTCCTGTTGTATCATATGGAGGCACTTTATATTTCTTAATATGTATTGATGATTTCTCCCAGAAATTTTGGGTATTTATGTTAAAAAAGAAAGCTAATGTGTTCAATATCTTTAAATTATTTAAAGTAATGGTAGAAAAAACAACGGGAAAATCAATTAAATGTTTGAGAACTAATAATGGTGGTGAATTTACTTCTCTATAATTTGAACAATACTATAAGTATGAAGGAATCATTGGATATAAAACTTATGTTTATACTCCTCGGCAAAATGGTGTTGTTGAACGTATGAATCGAACTCTTACGGAAAGAGCTAGAAGCATGATCAGCAATGCTAAACTACAAAAAAGAGTTGTGGGCAGAAGCAGTATCCACTACTTGTTATTTAGTTAGTCAATCACCTTTAGTTTCAATTAATTGTAAAATTCCATAAGTAGTTTGGTCAAGTCAGTCTTGTGATTATTCACATTTAAGGATATTTGGTTGTGATGCCTATGCTCTTATTCCTAAAAATTAGCATTCAAAATTAGATCCAAAATCGAAATGTTATGTCTTTGTTGGGTATGACTATGCTGTGAATGGATATAGGTTGTGGGATCCTACTTCACAGAAGATAGTCATTAGTAGAGATGTAAAATTTGATGAGTCTTCTCTTTTAAAATTAGATGTTGAAAGAATTGAACAGGAACAGGTATCACAAATAATCAAATTGAGCTGGAGGCTAGACCGTTTTGTGAAAGTCGAAAGGAAGGAGAGACTTCTGGAGGAAAAGGTGAAGAAGATGCAAAGGAAAATATTGAATTTTTAGAACCATTACAACAACCTGTCACTCTAAGAAGGTCTACAAGGGAAAGAAAAACTCCCAAAAGGTATGAAGATTCTGCTTCATTTTTTATTATTACTGAAGATGGGGAACCTTATTGTTATCTGGAAGCAGTGGATGATATGGATAGTGAAAAATGGAAAACAACTATGGATGAAGAAATGGATCCTTAGTGAAGAACAATACCTGGGATCTTGTAGAACTTCTTGAAGGGAGAAGCGTTGTTGGATGCAAATGGGTCTTCAAATGGAAATAGAAAGTTGATGGAAGTATCGAAAGGTATAAGGAGAGGTTGGTAGAAAAAGAATATTCTCAGGTTGAAGGCATTGACTTTCATTATATTTTTTCACGAGTTGTAAAACTTGTTTCTATTCGTACTATGTTGGCACTAACTACATTACTTAACCTTGAGTTAGAATAGTTAGATGTTAAAACAACTTTTCTATATGGTGATTTGGATGAAGAGATATATATGGAACGACTAGAAGGTTTTGTACAAGATCGTAGAAGAATATTAGTTTACAAGCTCAGGAAATCATTGTATGGTCTGAGGCAGTCTCCCAGGCAATGGTACAAGAAGTTTGACTCCTTCATGGTGAGCCAAAACTTTATTAGAAGTGAGTATGATCATTGTGTATACTTCAAGAGTTTCAGTGGCATATTCATTATCTTAGTTTTGTATGTTGATGATATGCTTATTGCAAGAAAAAGCATGGAAGAGATAAACAGGGTAAAGGCTCAGCTCTCTAGGATGTTTTATATGAAGGATCATAGAGCAGCAAAACATATCTTGGGCATGGAGATACACAAAGACAGAAAAAAATGGTAATATTTGGTTATCACATCAAAATTATGTAGAAAGAGTACTTGAAATGTTCGGTATGAATAGTGTGAAACCTATTAATGTTCCATTAGCTTCCCATTTTAAGCTTTCTTCGATTTTGAGTCCTAAAACTAATGAATAAAACTAGTATATGTCTCGTGTACCATATGTTAATGTTGTAGGCAACGTAATGTATGTGATAGTATCTATAAGACCCAACATTTCACATGCAGTTGAAGTTGTCAGCAGGTTCGTGGAAAACCTAGGTGAAGAACACTGACGAGTAGTGAAATGGGTGCTTCAGTATTTAAGAGGCACAAGTGACCATTGCATCATCTTTAATGGCAGTGTAGGATCTATCTGCGGATAGGTGGATGTTGATTGTGTAGGTGATTTGGAAAAAAGGAGATCTACTACGGGTTATGTCTTTAATCTTGTAGGTGGAGCAATTAGGTGGATGTTAAAACTTCAAGAAATAGTTGTGTTGTCCACTACCAAAGCAATGTATATAGCTTCTTCAGATGTCAATAAAGAATAAATTTGGTTAAAGGATCTACTTGATGAGATTGGAAGGACACAAGAGAGAGTGAATGTATTTTGTGACAGTCAGAGTGTTATTCACTTGGCTACAAATCCAACTTATCACAGCAAGACCAAGAACATTGATGTAAGGTATCATTTTCTGAGACATGTGATCGATGGTAGAAAAGTAGCTCTCAAGAAGGTCAATACGCAAGAGAATTGTGCAGACATATTCATGAAGCCATTTATAGTAGAGAAGTTGCAATGGTGTTTGGATTTTCTTGGCTTGCAGAAGAGATGATCAATGGGCATGGGCAAAGGGATTAGGAAAATTGTTGTCAAGGTGGAGTTTGTTGAAATGTGACAACAAGACATGTAATTATGGGTAAAATCTTAGTAATTTCTACCAGTTAGTTTTGTAAATTAGTTTTGTAACGAGATTGCTAACGAATAGCAGTTATGTAACGGAGGAGAGACTCATATGAAAATGGTGAATGCCAGAGATAAAATGTATCATTGAGAATCATTCTTGATTAATAAAGATCCAATCCCTTTCCCCATGGATGTTTCCTTGACACACTGTCAAGGTTTTACCACGTAAAACTATTTTTGTTTAATTATGCGAATTTCAGTTTCAAATTCAATTTTTCTTTCATTTCTTTCTTGTTTGATAAACTGGTCAGACCAACATGGTTGGCTTTGGGATTGACTTTGTCTCTTGATTGGTCGATTGGAATGGTGTACTCTATTTCCTTAACATTTTATGACAATCTAATAAGAAGAAGAATTTGAAAGGGTTTTCCCCATTGTAGGATTTTCCATGGTCTTTGACCAAATCCTTGTGTCTCTTGTTGCTCTTCATTGTCTTCTACTGTCTATTGCATTTATTGTTCTATTTACAATTGTTAGTGATCATTGGAAGATTAAATTGTGTTGAAAGATTTCTAATTAAAAAAAAAAGGCTAAACTGATTGTAACAACATAGAACAATGTAAAATTAACAAGACCTATAAAGGTAATTAAAGGTAATTATATTAACTCTACTAGATAAGGTATTTAAAAGTTTAAAAAATAATCTTATATTTAACTTGTATTCTTTTTTTAATATAAGACTTGGAATTTTAACTAACATATTTCAATATAAACTTCTTATATATATATATAAAGAAGGCTCACTAGAGCCCGCACATTTATACTTGTTGATAATACTAAAGTAAAATAATTCATTTTCTTTCCTAATAAAAGAAGATATGTAATTCAAAATTGATATGTCTAAACCAAAATATATTATTAATAATCAAAATTTTCAATGTAGGTCATAAATAAAATACTTCACTATTATGATTGACATGTATTTAAAAATATTTTATCTTTTTTGCTAAAGCAAGAGTCAAACCTTCTATTGACTTGGGAATGAGAATAAGTTACATGAGTTATACATAAGTTACAATAGGTGTTAAGATGATTCATTCTCCAACAAACGAAGAAATAAATCAGCACTTAGTACCAGCAATAAACCCAAAGTAGAAAAGGGAGAAATAAAACCAAAGTACAAAAGGTTTTGGATTCACCAACTGTCACATGTACCCACAAATCTGCTCGACTCTCAGTAGTCATTGATCTACCTCCTCCTGATCAAAAGGACAGTATCCATATCGCACGGAGCAGTAGCCCAAGGAATACCCGTCCGATGACAGTGGTATTCTCTCTCCTCTCATCACCACGTGTAGACGTTTGAGTGGCATCACATGCAAATCATAAAAAACCACTTAAGGATTTGAGGGCACCCGATAAGGGTGGTAAACTGGAAGCTGATTTGACCTTCGCTGACTACCAACTAGACCCACTAACCTGTTCAACAGTCTATAGCCGTCGATCTCCTCCCTCTTGATCCAACGACCAATATCCATATCATGAGGTATAGAGGCCCGAGGAATACCCACGCGATGAGGGCGGTATTCACTCTCCTCCCCCATCCACGTGTAGATAGTTGAGTGGTATCACTTTCATTTCACGAAAACCACTTAAGGATTTGAGGGAGCCCGATAAAGATGGTTTAGCAAAAGTTGTTTTGACTCATGTTTCCTTTTCCCTAGATCCCCAAACTCGCTCGACTGCTTGTAACTGTCGATCGTCTCCCTTTTGATCGAACGACCCATGGCCAAATCATGTGAATTCACTATCCATATCCATATCCTATCGACTCTGGTCTTTTTCCTTGTGAGCAAATGGCCAATGGCACGAGGACTTCCTCTAGCCAAGCTTCCAGTAGCACTTGTGCTAATGCAAACGATGTTGATTTCCTTTGAGATCCTTAAGTTCCCATACTCTGTGTAACTCTCTAATGTACTCTTATTCTTCATTGACGAAAGGTGATATTCCTTTTCCCTATCAATGAGGGCCCGAGATGAGCATCCTTTTCACGTTTGTCTGTCTGTTACCTCCTCCCACCTGCAAGACATGTTGGTTCATGTGCATCTGACCCCTTCATTGGCAAGCCAGTTTGCTACTTTGTTGGCTTCCCTGCGAACATGCACAAACTTGAGAGTTCTTAAAATTCTTAAGTGTGATTGAATTCTGTAATAGACCTGCAGAAGCCTCCAGTGGCTTGAGATTTTATCTGGTGCTAATCCTGAGCCTATCTGCTTGACCGAATTGATGACTAATTCTGAGTCAGTGTCGATGATAACATTATGTGTGTTGTGCTCTATCAGTATTTCCAAGCATTGTTCCATATCCATGAGTTCAACCATATTGTTGGTGGCTTTTCCCAGATGATTGTGAAAGATTACTTGTATGTTGCCCTCCTCATCTCTCATGACTCCTCCATAACCTGTGTCTCTAGGATTGCCTTTAGAGGCTCTATCTATGTTGAATTTTAAAAAACCCTATGAAGGGGTTTGCTAGAAAGCCTTCCCTTATGAAGTATGCTTTGTGTTTTGATGAGGACTCTGAGGGATATGTGTCTGAAGCTCCAACCTCTCCAGGATGCTCACCTCTCTGTGTCCAATGTGTTTTCCTATAGAGAATCCCCCAAGGGTGTTGACTATCTCCTTGAGTTGTTTAAGGATTACCCTTATGATGCTACTCATTGGGCCCTTTTTATCTTTAAAATTCTTATTGTTTTGCTCTTTCGATACATTCCAGATCAAGAACCCTAGAGTCAAAGCCCAGGTTGTGTTTGTTGTCTCATTGTCAAAGAAATTTCTTCTCCAATTTTTCAGCGTAACAATGATATTATTTTCATTCCTGTCTGTCTGCTTGAAGACGTCTCCAACCCAGTTCCATAGTGTTGAAGTGGAGGAGCAGAGATTGAGAAGATGATTTTTGGTTTCTTCCTGTTGAACACATAGATGACATATTGGGGGGCCAACAAAACCTCTCTTTCTAAGATTCTCCCACGTTAGAATATTGTCTTGTTGAACCAGCCAGCTGAACGGTTTGATCTTCATCCAATGTGGGTTATTCCAAAGGTCTTTCCAAGTCTTGTCAGTGTTTGGAAAGTTAAGACATGTAGCTATTCTTTTGGCTTCTTTGAGGTTGAAGAGACCCACATTATTTCTTCCCCATCTTAATTGGTCATCTAAGGTTGAGGTCAAGATTTTCCTTTTTACCAGAATATCTTCGAGGTATTTATCTGGAATTTTCCATATTCTCCATTTACCATTGTTCCTTGACTTATCACAATAGTCACTTACCCTCTTTAATCCTTTATTAATGGTATCTGTTTGGATAATTTCTAGTTCCTTGTAGTTGAGATTACCTTCCTGCTACCAATTGTCCTCCCAAAACCAAGACAGATTTCCACTTCTGATCTCCCAAAAACTGTGTTTTTGTACTAAGTCTCTATTCTTCCAAGCCCAGTTCAAATTTGAGAACCTTTTACTTGTCCTGTCATTCTTATGAGGGTCTTTTCCTACCAGTTTATTGCATACTTTTGTTTCCATAGTTTCGCCCAGGGGGTTCATATTTCCTTTAGCCATCTCCACCACACTTTTGCTCCTAGAACTTTGTTTAGAATGCCTGGGTCATATAGACCTATTGTGATGTACAACAACCCCCCATTTCATAAAAAATTTCTTTCTA
The DNA here is from genome assembly GCA_000404065.3 of Pinus taeda. Taxonomy (NCBI): domain Eukaryota; kingdom Viridiplantae; phylum Streptophyta; class Pinopsida; order Pinales; family Pinaceae; genus Pinus; species Pinus taeda. The sequence goes on from APFE030425186.1 coordinate 16,033, forward strand.
ACCTTAATATGAAATGGGTCCCTTTTAAACATAGATGTGTGAATAAAATTGGTATCAACTCATCATTACAAAATCCTTCATCAAAAGGTCCAAAGGAAACGTGATATTATAAACCTTTTGAACAAATATGAAATCAGTCTTATGAATAAATATAAAATTCTTTATTTATTGCGATAAAGCAATCGCAAGATCGCATATCGCAACAACAAGGAAAACATAATATAAAGACCCATTGATTTACCCTGATCCGAAAAGTGAATAACTATCGGTTATCGGGAAAGGCGACCAACAAATATAACAAAAAGCCCTCCTACTATTTCTCCGATGCGATATCGCTATCGGCAATCAGGGATGTAACGCAGCGCATGTTAAGACACCTTTAAATTCTCCCGATGCGATAAGGTGTATCGCCATCGGGGATCGGCGATTTTGCAATAATATAAGTATTACGACCCGAGCTCATCCCCTATCGCGATCTGATAAATCAAGGCGTGAGTTTCAAAATAGATTTAAAAGGCTTGCATGCATTATTTTGGATTAGTATTAAAAGACTTCCCGTTCCTGATAGCGATTTACTTGTGATTATCCGCCAAAAAACTCAAGCCACGCTTGAATGAATCATTCGGCATATAAACGATATGATGGGTATTTAAAATGATTGAAAGGTTAAGCAGTCATGCCAAGATCTTCCCTGAGATTGTATCTGCGGCAGTATTATTTTAATCTTTGATTACTCGCTAATTGATATAATTCTTTCATATTGGCTCACACCACCTATTCTCTGTATCACGTTCATTTTTTTCCTTGCATAGAGCTCCACCAAAACAACAAGTTCAAGCCAAATCGGAAATAAATCCAAGAGATCCGCGGCAGCAGCGGCTCTCGCAGTAACAGTGCAATCCACCACTGATCGAGGACCAAGCAAAAAGGGATTGATTTCAGACACTACATGTCTTGGCCTTGGAAACACAAGTTGGCAAAGCATATATAATCTAATTGAAGCAGAGGAGCCTGAAACAGTATTAGTACAAGCTACCACAGATTCAACTAGAAAATCAAAGGCTTCCTTGAAAGATTTAGTTGACTCATATCTACACCGAATAGCAGCTCGTGAAAAAATTCCTCCATACACTGATGTACTGCGATGGGCAGTAGAGGAGAGCCCGATGACTTAAGGAAAATGTATCACTTGCCTGAACCTCAAAAGAAATACAATAAAGCCTTTCTTGAGAAGTTCGCAAGTGAGAATGAGACTGAATCGGCCCCAATTCGGGAGTGGAGACAGAACCTCGCAAGGCACAAACATGAATCTTTAGGTAAGTACTCTGTAGATTCATTATTTTCTCCTTACTGTTATGATGGGGCAATGATGTGTAGAATTTGGGGATTACATGATTCTGCAAAATTCACTATTGAAATGGTTCCTTTAATGGAAGCGGAAGTTAATAGTGAAGTAATGGGTTGGGGAAATATATTGTCAGATAAATTAGCCACTACAATTCTTGAGTTTAGAAATAAAACTCGCGTGACTGATAGGTTTATTCCTCTGTTTTATTTTAGTGTTTATATTTTAGATACTCTTTGTTTCAATTCTGAATTTCCTGTACTAGGGTGGAGATGGAGTTCACAAGACCCCATGCCAATTCACAGTTATCACCAAAAGTTGTGGAAAGCGCACTATAAGGACCACTTGTACCAAATCTGTAATGGTTTTATGTTGCCTATTTACTATTCCATTTTTGATAAGAATGCCCCAAAGATTTCTTCGGAAGCAGAGATTGACCTAACCACTGTAGGAAATTGGTTTGGGGAGGATAAGTTCACATACATAAGGGTTTTTGGTAGCCTTGCAAGACCTCATGTCCTTCCTCTGTACATACCCGACAAGCTGTTAGCCCAAGAATTAGCCTATCAAATTACAACTGCAGGAACATCCAAGACTCTTAGGATTTCATAAAGCAGGCTTGTCCTACTTTTCCTTTAATATGCGGTGTTTATACTTTGCATGACTACAAACATGGGGATAAGGAGCCAGAGAAAATAAATATTCTTAATCTTGCAAACATTCCTAATAGGCAATTTGATCCAAGGAAAGTTTCCTATACCATGTTTGAACAAGCCAAACTTACAAGGTTTGATCATGAGAAAGATGATTTTGATGACTTATTTTCTTCGGCAGAGTCATTATTCCAAACACAAGCTGGCCAAAATGAGATATAACGATGAAAGGCTAGTAGAATTCAATAAGCTCAGAGAACATAGGTTGCAAACTCTACCTCTGGACTTATTAGCTACTACCCCGACAACACAATCAAGCGAGCCTGAACAGCAAATCATTAACAAACCTCCTGTTGTAGAAAAAATTCTCGAAAGAGGAAAAGAACAAGAGTAGGAGAAAGAGCAGGAGAAAGAACAGGATAAGGGCAGCGAAAATATCAATGTGGATACTCAGATTGATCCTAAACTACTCCAAGAATGGCAGCAATTTGACTCCATTATAAGCAATCTGGAAGGTCCAAAAGGTGCCAATACACCCAAAGTAACAGATGGACAAGATACAGCGTCAACAACGGTTCTGAATGAAGGAACCAGCGGCCTACCCCCTAGCATGGATTTAGAAATGATTCCAAAAGATCCATCCAATCAAATTATTTTGCAGGTGGAGGACATAGCTCCATTAGATGTCTTTTACAATCCAAAACATAGGGCTGTAGTGAAAAGACAGAGGAAAAGGAGAAGACTTTATCAATCTTCCCTGTTTCCAGCACAAACAGAGAAAGCTAATGTAGCGTGGAAAGAAGAGTTTAACCCTTCCGATGACCTAACAAAGCTTTCTCAGTATGCCGGAGCTTATTCGGCAGCCACTATGGACAAGGCATCGGAAGTAAGTAATCTACTTAAAGAAAAGGACCAAGCAATTGTTTCATTGCAATCACAGGTGTCTAAAGCACAGCAGAAAATTGAACTGTTGGAACAACTATCAACACAGCAGCAATTAAACAATCAATTCAATAAGCAATTTCTTGAAGAGAAATAGAGAATAGACTCAAGCGCAATAAAAAAGCAAAAAGAATTATCTAAAGCATTGGCCAGCTCAAAGACAATGAATGAACTAATGATGAAAACGAAAGATGAGCAAATCGCTCAGTTGTCACTTCAGGTAGAGAAGTTCAAAAGTCTTCCGCAACCTGCAAATTTCCGGTCCGAAGTGCTACAGATTAACAAAGCATTGGTTACATAGTTAAGACTGTTATGTCATAAGATTTCTCTAGTTGAGCCCCTTTGTGATATAACGGCATCAATAGTTGACAAATCAGTCAATGCTAAGTAGGATTTGGAACAGGCCGATGAGACTCTGACAAACTTTCCTGCTTGGCAAGACACCAATGAGGGGCAGGCAGCAAATCTACCCAAAATTCTAGAATCACACAAGGAGATCCTTTTCTTAGAATGGCAGTCACAGCTGATGAAAGCAGAGAGAGAAGTTTCCAGATATAGATTATCTACAAGTAACTTAGTTGAGCTAATCAATAACACTCTTTATCTGTCTAACATGATTTCACAATGCACCCCAGGTAAATTGCTATCAGCCAAGACATTAGAGCAAGCATGCAATCAAGAGTTGGAGAAGAATAAAATATTAATTGCTGGCATCCAAAGTTTAACTTGGGATACCTATTGGTTTTTCTTAGTAAAACCATACAGTCAAAGGGCCGCCCTCAAATGTTTAACCGATGCGATCAATTGTATCATTCCCGAAATCCATGATGCCACATACTCAGCTCAACTCCATTCTCGTCTCAGTCGTCCTCTAGAATTGGAACCGATGCTTGCAATCTGCCAACTCAAATCAAAAGGAGAACAGCCAAAACAATGAATCATGCTGCCGAGTACCAACAAACCTGTTGTGCAGAAGATACTCAAGATTTAGTTGTGCCAATTAATAGCATTTTATTTTTGTAGTTAGTTAGTTTAATTAGTATTTATAGACCCTTTCATGCATTTAGAAATGGTCCTCAGTTTTTGTATAAAACTCAAATCTGGAAGTTGCACTATTGTGCTTTTGGTATTTTTTTTTATAAAGACTGGGCCAGTATTCCAAATTCTAACGAAGAAAGCTTTGATGGGTTGTGCACTATTGCCTTGATGTGAAAGTGTTTCTAAGTTGGGAAAAGGAATTTGAATGTGATTGATATCGGGAGTGATTCATAGCACATATGGTACTATTATCTATGACCTTGTTTCATTCTTTCATGTGGATCGTCATTTGATTACTCTTGCTATCATTGGATATATGTATGTGTTTTCAATAGCAATCTTTATATTTTTCACTATTGAATGTTTAAGGAATGTTATTCTTTTAGTCATATATGTATCAGTGATATATAAAGGATAAGTGTAATAATGTTTTAATGATTACTTTGTTCAACTACTTGAACAAAGTAATTATTATATGAATGAATGTCTTTGTTTACCAATAGAGTCATCTATATGCCTGTTTGTGGATAAAGATTATCAAACGTTACACTAAAAATAGAAATTTCCCGGGATAGGATAGTTGTTCATATTTTTACTTTTTATATTAAATCATTCATCCATTACCATTTTATTAGAAAACCACTCATTTATCCATCCCCTTTTTATTCATCGTTGGGAAACTGGTCCCATTATTTCCAGTCGGAGCCAACACACCAAACGGAAAAGGAGTTGCATTAAGGTCCACACCGGGTGGTTTTCCCCGATGTTTTTGCAGCGATTTTCGAAGCATCAACAAGACCCAAGCCACCATGGGATTTGGGTTTGCATATCCTGTCCCAAGCCACCAGAGCCCATTTCTTTTTCTCTTCCCCTTTCCCCCAGAGAAAGTCTTTTTGCATGTTTCTAATTTGTTGAAGGACTCCTGTTGGTGCCGGAAGGGCTGATAGCATGTAGATTGGGATGGTTTGGAGGATTGCCTTAGTGAGGACTAGCCTCCCTGCTAGGTTCAGGGCTCTGTTTGTCCACTTGCTGATCTTGTCTTTCAATTTATTTATTACTGACTCCCAGATGTCCTTGTTCAACGGTTTGTTGGTGAGGGGAACTCCCAGATACTTCAAGGGTGGTGAATCTCTTTGAAAGCCTAAAATTCTGGAGAGATTCATCTGAATAGAAATATCAGTATTGAGAAAGAAGATCTTTAATTTTGTGAGGCTTACCTCAGTGCCAATTGCCATTGCAAACTCATACAAAATTTGCTTGAATGCTTTGGCTTCCTTGACTGTAGGTACGCCTTGCAGCATAGTATCGTCCACAAATTGCTGATGTGTCACCATGTCTCCATCTCGAGTGAGTCTCAGTCCTTGTATTCTTCCTTCCTCCTTACTAGCTCTGATTTCTCTACCTAACTCTTCCATCATGAGAACGAAGAGGAAAGGGGAAAGAGGATCGCCATGTCTGAGACCTCTTGTAAGTTTGAAGGTTCTGGAAGGAGAGCCATTGAGAAGAATTGAACAACTGGCAGTGGTGACAAGAGCCATGACCCACCTTATCAAACTATGATCAAAGCCATATGCTTTTAGAACCTCCCTTATGTAAGCCCATCTTAGTTTATCATAATTTTTCGCTATGTCCAGCTATATTATCATCCTTGCTTGCTTGTTGGTTTTGAGGGAATGAACCACTTCATGAGCTTGAATTATGTTATAGATAATTTGTTTCCCTTCCACATAACCCGTTTGCTCCTCTGACACCAAAGTTGGGAGGAGGGGTTTGAGTCTATGGGCAATGACTTTGGAAATGATTTTGTACACCACATTTCATAATGCTATGGGTCTAAACCTGTCTAGAGAGGTGGATTTTTCCTGTTTGGAGATTAAGGCAATGAAGGATTCATTGAGCGCCCTCAATACTGATTTAGAGCTTCTTAAGTCCTCCAATACCTCCAGAATATCTTGTTTTACAATCTTCCAGCATGTTTTGAAGAAGTACACATTGAAACCATCAAGGCCTGGAGCTTTCCCAGTATGTATTTCTTTGATAACTTCCTCGACCTCTTCCTCTGTACTGGTCTGTTGAGATTATAATTGTCTTTCGTGGAGACCAGTTTAGGAATATAATGAGTAAATATTCTCGTGAGTTGGGATCTGTCTGCTATAGTTTCCTCAGCAATTCTCTGAAAATGCTGGACTAAAACATATTCCATTTCCTTATATGTATTTTTTTCTATTCCTTGAGGATCTGTGAGTTTCAAAATCCTATTGTTATTTCTGTGAGAAATGGTGGATTTGTGAAAGAATTCGGTGTTTCTCTCCCCTTCCTTAATCCATTGGACTCTAGATTTCTGTCTCCAGAATATTTCCTCTTGTAGACATTTGTTGTCCCATTCATGCTGAAGTGAGTTTGCAAGTTGTAATGAGAATTTGGTTAATTTCCTGTAATTTCTTTCCCAATTCTCCTTTGAAGATATTTCCAACCTCATTTTTATTCCATTCTTTGAGTCTATCTTTGATGTGTTTGAGCCTGAGATATAGTAGGAACATCTTCGTGCCTTGAAAGTGTAGCTCTTCTTTCCACCACTTCTCAATGTTTGTGAGGAAATCAAAGTGAGTGAGCGAGACATTCTCAAACCTGAAGGGTTTGTTTCTTGGTTTTCCAGTTAAGGAAGCTTCCAGTTGGATGGGCCAGTGGTCTAAACCTTCAAAATGTAGGATGAACGTTGTCAGGCTTCTTCCAGTGAGTAGAAGTTCTTTTGAGATTATGAATTTGTCTAATTTTGAGGCTACTTGGGTAGAACCCCCTCTTTGTTATTCCAAGTGAAAATTCCATAGCTAGTGTCCATATCCACCAATTTCATATTGGTGAGGAAGTGCTGGAAGGAAACTGAATCTCGACCAAGTGTTCTGGTTCCCCCTTTTTTCGTGAAAGATTTGATCATGTTAAAATCTCCCCCTAGAATCCACGGTAATGTTGGGTGTCTTTTTTTCATTTCCTCTAGAGAGGTGAGGAGCCGAAGTTTATCTTCCAGTGGTTGAGGTCCATAGACATTGGTGATCATATAACACTCCCTATCACCCACTGGTTGGATAATCAAAGAAAGGTGGTGCGTGGATGCCTCTGCATCAAGAATACCAAATTTTTGAGGATTCCATAGAGTGAGAATGCCTCCAGCTGAGTTAGTTGCTTTGAATTCAAGATACTCATATTTATTTAACCATTTGCTATGCTTTTCTCTGATCTTCTCTACTGAGAATTTTGTTTCCTGTATGAACATTATGTCTGGTTTTTCCTCTTTGATTCTATTACTTAGATTTCTTTGTTTCCTTCTACTCCCTAGTCCTCTAATGTTCGAGGTTGTGAGCTTCATTGAGGGGGTTTTGTGAAGGAGTAACTAGAGAGATCTTTCATTGTGCCTAAGTCAATCATGAGTTTTCCACATTTTAGCAGCAATTCTTTTTGTCTCTTTCTTCCTCTTTTCTTGCCTGGGTTTCTAGCCGATTTTCCTATTATTAATCCCAATGAGGTAACCCCTTCGTTTTCCTGATTGTCATGTCCTCTTTTGGCTCCTAGAGCTTTTTGATGTGACCTATTAAGGAATAGTTGTTGCACCCTATCAACTTCCTCTTGTGGTAGAGAGTTAATTCCCTTGTTGCCTCCTTGTTCTAGAAACTTTTCTAGTTCAAGGTTCTCCCTCTCAAGGATCTCCTGTAAGTCTTGGTCCTCTGTGCCACTTTCACTTTGAGTCATATCATGGTCTTTTTCTATTTCCATGGTACTAAATGGGTCTGTTTTGTGTTCATTCTGTTCCTAAGTGATCTCCATGTTAATCTCTTTTCCTTTCCCCCTTTTTGTTGGTCCTCTGGTTTCATTTGAGTTCCTTCCTCTTCTTTTACTTCTTCTAAGATTTCAAAACTGTTATGACTTCTTGATTTGCTTTCACTAAGGTTCTTTTGGGTCTTTTTTCCACCTCCTTTCCCTTTTCTTCCCACTTTAATAAAACCTGTGGGGTCTTTCCCTTTGTTGGTTTTCTAGTGTTCCTCCTTTTTATTAAGAGGGCAGTCTCTGAGTAGGTATCCATGTTCATGACATTTGCGACATTTGAATGGTATGTGTTCATAGTCCATTGCTTGAACCCATTCATTGTCATAGACTTCCAGGATGACTTCATTTGAGAGTGCTCCTAATAAGTCCATCTCAACACATATGCTAGTAAAGGAGGTATACCTTCCTCAGAGAGTTGCATCTAAAATCTTTAAAAAATGGCCTAATTTGTTACCTATAGCTTTTAAAGATTCTGGCATCCAATAATCTAAAGGTAAGGAGTATAGTCTGATCCATACTAGGACTGATGTGAATGTTTCTCACTCTGGAACAAAGTTCATCGTCCATGGCCGCATATAGAGACTAGCAGCCACATAGAAGTATGGTCCTTCTTCAAAAATTTTGTCCCTATCTTCCAAGTTTGTGAATACCACCATAAAAAAACCTTTGGATCCAGGATGTATCTTTAACTCTCCTTTTGGTTTCCGGGTGTATTTTATCCAAGTGTACAAAGCTTTCTCTGTTGGCTAGATTTCCATAAACTTGCATATTATCGCATAGTTTGTCATATGATCTTTGTGCTCTTGCAGAGCTGGATCATTTAGAATTACCTCAGTTTAATATTAGACTTTGGTTTACAGGGCCCCATCTTAGCTTTATTCTCATATCCCCGACCTCTGTCTTCTGCTTTCTCCTCCTGTTCGACTTTCTCGTGGGTCCCTTCCTGTTCATGGGGTATGCTGCCCTCTGCCTTCTGGGTGTCAGAAATTTTTGTCTTGTTCTCCGAGGGGTTTTGAGGCTTGTTTCTATTCACTTTTCTGCCTCTGTTTGAAACCACATTACTGTAGGAGGGAGTGGAGCTCCCTCCTCCTTTCCCTTCCATAGTTATCCGCTTACTTCTGTTGTTTCTTGTGTTGAACCCTAGTTTTTCCTCTCAAAGCTCCACCCCTTCTAATATCCAATTTCCCTTGTTGATGTCATAAAAGGTGAGCAGGCTTGGCCTAGGCAAGTCACTCCTCGCGACTAGTCAACACCCTCGCTCAGGTTTGAGCACAAGACCTCACTGTCTTTACGAGTCCGACTTTACCAACCAGCCGCCTCCGTCGACCTTGTATTTAAAAATATATTAACAAAAGAATAATATTTTAATATGGACAATGTGGTTTATAAATGAAAGGAGTGTGCCTATATATATATAGAGAGAGAGAGGGGGGGGGGAGGTGCAAATGTTTTTCAAGTTTTACACTTTAAAAAAAAAGTTTACATATCAAGATATTTGAAGTTAAAATGAATCTATATTGATAGTTATTAAAATTGACTTTTCAAAACATAATAAATAACTGAATTAGAAGTATTCTTAAATTTATAAACATCAATTTTCTTTTAGATATTTAAATTGTTTTATTAATTTTTAACAACTTTTTATACAAAATAGGTAAATGATTTTATATTTTCATAAATTTTTGTTATTTTATTAACTTCAATAATTTAAATGATTTGAATTTTTATTTTATTTTTTTAAGCTTGAAAAAACTACATCTTCATTATATATGCACATTCCAAATAGACTAGATAAATTGCTTATATAAATTAAACTATTTTTAAAAATATATGTTAAATCATATACTCCAAACTTTTTTAGGATTACATGATCTAGAAAGAAAATTTAAATTTTTTCCCTCTCTAAATACAATCCAACGTTTTCTGTCACTCAAAAAAATGGTTATTTTTACCTTAAATCTAAATTTATAACGATTTTTTAATTTAAAAAAATAAATTTAAAAATCACATATGTAATAGACGATAACAATTTTTTAATTTAAAAAATATAAATTTAAAAATCACATATGTAATAGACGAGAACGTTCACAGAATTTCAATATTTGTCAATCTCAATGCAATGCATATAAATGTTTTTTCTAAACTAGCCAAATAGTGTAATTATCAATATTGAGAACTCACAAATAACCAAACTTTGACTTCTAATCTCTTTGCATCAGGACGGCACTTCATTACAAAATGTCGATTTTATTTTTGATTTGAGTTTTGATTAATAAACTTTTAACAAATTTGCTTGTGATATAAATAGCTATATCGTGATATTATTTTGTAGCGCATATGTGTCTATTTTAGATAAGAATATTTGGAAAAAAAATATAAATATTTTTTATATTAATATAAATTTAAGTATAATTTAATATTATTAATTTTAATTAAAGAAAATTTTAATAATTTGATTTTATTTAATCCATGTAAAAATTTTAATTTAAATTTAATAAAAAAAATATGTGATGAAGGTTAATTTCATGTAGTGATTATTTGGATGCGGGTGACATAAATGAAATTCAAGGTTTTTAATGACGGGGGGCGAGCGTGGTACTGCCAGTTGTAGATCAGCGCGGAAACCTAGGAGTTTATTTGGTGCAAGATGGGTAATCTTAAACGAGGGAGATTTGGCATGATTTCTGAATAATGGCTCACTCCGTCCAAGGTGAAGTTAAGGCTATTATTATCATGGCGCTCTGGGCCATCCTTCCCACTGTTAGAGTTCTGCCTTCTTGTCCCAGGCTCTGGCTAGCTACGAGTCTTTGTGGAAGGTCAGTCTCTGCAAATAGAGGTAAGCTTTCTATCTACACCTCGACTTCTTGTCTTTGGTTCTGTTTAGCTGAGGGTCTTGATGCTAGGTTAGCCTCTGCAATCAGTGATAAGCTTTCAATTGCCCCTGATGCAAGAATTGTGCTGCCCTCCCCGCTCTCTCAGGCCTGTTTTCTGTGTTTGAAGTGGTTTCCTATGTTGTTTTATTCTTTTCTCGACACCACCTCTCGCTTTACTGTGCCTCCCCCTCATCGCCTCATAATGGTACGCCATCGTATGAGGAGTCACTACGGGGGGAGCTGAGGTGGCCGAGGGCGTTTGCAGGCAAGCCGTTCCGTGGATCCTACCCCGCCTCCTGTCAATATCCCCTCCTCTCCGGTGGATTTGCCTTCTCTTAGCCCTGCTCGCAGGCCGATTCCGCACAACGCGTTTCAGAGCAATCTTAATAGGCCAGTTATCACAGCCAATATCATAATTGTCTTCTCCGAAGAAGAAAGTCTACCTCAACCTATGGAGTGCTTGGCGTCTGAGCCTTCTCAAGGCAGTTGCAGAGAGACAGACAGTTAGAGTAGTAAGCAGTTTATAGCAGAGGGAAGCCTAGATAATTGGAAGGGGAAGATGCTTGATAGGGGCGATGCTCCCAGCGTTTCTCAACCTTCTGAAGCCTTTGTCTCAGTGGACAGAGAAGGTAATTCCAGTGCCACTCATCCCCTCTCAGTGCACCCAGGTGGCGAGAATGTAGAAAACAATGATATGTGGATTGGCAACGTGTGTCCGGTGGTGGAGGAGCCTCTGAATGAGGACGTGGCAATATAAGGCCCACCCAAACATTTTCGGTTTTGCTGATGTCTCGCATGGTCAAGTTCCCGCGGTTTTGGTTGCAGTTCTGGTTCGGCATCTACAGCCAGATGGTTTTGTTCTTCTTCCTGGGCAGCGGTAGTATAAAGATCTTTTGGGTTGCTGGGCAATGTCTTTGTCTTGCTTTCAGGTTCTGTTATCTAGCTGGGTGGTTATATTGCCTTATCCTTATGTTATGTTGGTTAATCTCTGCGTTCTACATCTGCTCTTTAGCTTACTGTACTGGTTCTCCTCGGTTCTCCCTTTCCTGGGACAATTTTGCTGCGTTGAGTGTTCTCGGTTGATATTGGCCGAGGCCTCAACCCCTTATAATATTATTTTGTTTTTCAGTTAATAGAATTATTCTTTGCCGAGAAAAAAGAAAATTTCATGTAGTGATTTCGATTAAATATGATTTTTTTCCTTCTATGGAGCGTTCATTTAGTGAATAAGTTTATTGTTAATGGTTCACTTTTTATTTATTTAAATTTGGGACCATTGGATTGAGATATAATATTGTTGTTTATATTTAAATATATAATAATAATAAAATAATTAATTTTTATTCTATTTAATAATTTTTCAAAGCTATATTATGGTCAAAGCCATATGCTTTTAGAACCTCCCTTATGTAAGCCCAGCTTAGTTTATCATAAGCTTTCGCTATGTCCAGCTGTATTATCATCCTTGCTTGCTTGTTGGTTTTGAGGGAATGAACCACTTCATGAGCTTGAATTATGTTATTGAGAATTTGTCTCCCTTCCACATAACCCGTTTGCTCCTCTGACACCAGAGTTGGGAGGAGGGGTTTGAGTCTGTGGGCAATGACTTTGGAAATGATTTTGTACACCACATTGAATAATGTTATGGGTCTAAACCTATCTAGAGAGGTGCCTTTTTCCTGTTTGGGGATTAAGATATCAATATATAAATAGAATCTATAACATATTTTATGTTTATTTAATATAAATAAAAACATTATTTAAAAGATAATATATATTAATTCATATAAATAAAATATTTTTCAAAATTAAAATTAAGTTACAATATAAAATAATAATTTTATTTTAATAATAGTATATGAATTTTTTGTGATCCAAAAGAGAGTATAAATTGGGAATTTTGTAGTGGTAAAAATTGTCATTATTTAGATGTGAATAGACAACTAAAATAATTATTGTTGATTTTGTTATTTGTGAATATAATTTGATTCATCATTATATTTAAGTAAAATTACACTACCTGAAATAATAAAATATTGGTTTATAAGGGTCAAACCTCCACTTTTGTTACATGTATATGGGTCTTTGTTACATGTATATGGGTCTCTAGAGATTATCGTATTTACTTATGTTCAAGGAAAATGAACTCTTAATCAATTACAAGTAATTGTATGTGTTATTTTAAAATCCTTTACATTCTAAGAAAATGTACTCTTAACAAATTATAAATAATTGTAGATCTTATTTTAGGAGCAAAATGTAGTATTGCCCTAAATATTATCTATAAAAATAGTCTTACAAAAATTAGTTTTTCGCTAAATAAGATCCATAAGAAAGCTAAGATATGTGGTTTTTTAATAAAATATAATCTTATCCCAAAAACTATCATATCTAAGAGAAAAATATAACAATTATATATATATATATAATATATATATATATATATATATATAAATAAATAATTTGTTTTAAAATTTTTAATAAAAACATTTTAATTATATACAAAAATATAAAATTTGATATGGAAATATTAAAAAGTATTATGTTAGAAGAAGAAAAATATTTATATTAATTAGGATAACTAATGTTAAGAAAATAATTATGACTTCTTATGAGGTTAAATTTTAGCGGTATATTTTTTTAAATAAGTCACTTCGTATATTCCTATGTAATTATTATTTATTTATTTTAATGGTTATCGTTAAAAAAATAATTAAATTAAGATTGATAAAAAAAATCAATATATATATATATTAGTAAATTATTATGTTTTATGTTTTTAAAACGGATAAAGGTTTTATATTAATAAAGATTTAGGTGAGAACCTTTACGATAGCATACTGAAATATTTTTAGTTGATTATATATTCAAAAATATATTGATTACATTCTTTTTTAACTGTTTAAAAAAAAACATTACAACTAAAAATCTGACAAAAAAATCCCTAGTATCAAACAGAATTTGCATGGTAACATAAAACCATTTTAATATTAAGATGAGCAAAAAGCCTACAATGAGATTGTTCATCAGCTACAACCATTTCTAGTGTGATCACCTTCACTTAGGTGACGAAATCTCTTCGTCTAGGAGGAATCCCCAAATCTAGTGCCATCTGAACCAAGTTGACAACTTCTAGCAATAATATTTTCAAGAATTTTGATGTAGTTACCAATCAAATGATAATTTTATTGATTATCTAATAATGATATAGTTTTGATGTAGTTACCAATTAAATGATAATTTTATTGATTATCTGTGTTTTTGAGATAGTAAAAAATTTATTAGATTTTAAAAAGTGTTGGTTCAAAATACATTTTTTTAGCATATTTTGGTATTCCAAATTTTATTATGTATCATGGACGAACATTTTTTTAAATGTTTGTGATTTTCATGCTGATTTTGAAAAGGGTTGATGCAACATCAACCCCTTTTCTTTATAGGACTTATTTTTTACATTTTGAATTTTTTAATATATCATGTGTTGGTGACTTTTTTAAATGTTGGTGATTTTCTGTGGATTTTGAACAGTATCAACATTTTTTAAAGCATATTTTTGACACTTCAAATTTTTTGATGTTCTAAGTATGCACAAATTGTTTTTTAAATGTTGATTATTTAACCATTTCTTAATTTGTCTTATATCTCTTCTTGTTTTTCGTCCTCATGCTTGTTTTTTAAGGATTTTCAAAACTTGTTTTTTTGTTTTTCTTTGCAATGTATTTTTATAATGGTTTTTTTTTAAGTTCAAAAACAATGATAACATTACTATTTTGAGGTTAGGATTTATTATAAATTTATATATCGTTAATTAATATTTCAATACACCTAAAATAATTGTCACTAAAAACTAATAATTTTAAACATTTGACGAAAAAAACACATTTTGCATATAGATATAATTAAAAAAAAGTGTATTTCATGACCTTTTCACTAAAAATAACATGTTAAATAACATATTCTTATGAAAAAATTGAATTAAACAAATTTTATAAAATTTTTATGAATTTTATATCCAAAGATGATGACATTTGAAAGGTTTTCTAAAAAAAAATGTTTCATATAAAATTTTAAGTTAAAAAAATAAAAATGTTAATAAAAATAAAACATGCAATCTTATAAAAGCAATCTAAATAAATAAATCCTTAAAAAACATAGCTAAAAAAAAAATAAAATAAAACTTCTTAGAGAAAAATTAAAAATAAATTAAAAGTAAAGTAAAATACACTTAATATATATATATATATATATATATATATATATATATATATTAAAAAAAAATAATAATAATAATATAAAAAAAAAAAACAAAAAACAAAAAACAAAAAACAAACAAACAAACAAACAAACGAAAAAACTAAAAAGAATAATTTAAAATTAAAAAAAAAAAAAAAAACATATTTAAAAAAAATTAAAATTAAAGTATAATTAAAAACATATATATTAAATAATTTCTTTTATTTATTAAATTAAAAAAAAAATGGCTTCCCTTGGTCACCCAGGAGCTTGAGTGCCACTGTAGGGTCGGCGGAGACTCCAGCTGTAATATCTCTATTGTAAATGATTGTGTGTAAAAGTAATTTTAAAATTACGGATCAATTATAAAACTGATTCTTAATATTTGTAAAACTGATTGGGGGGAAATCAAGAAAGGGGATCTTGGTAAAAAGGAAACCATATGACTGTCTCTGGGGATTTCTCTTCGAATTTCTGGAAGTAGTTTGAGAGGCCTATTCGCTGTGGTGTTTCTTGCTCATCTCGTAATCATGAACATAACGGTTTTGCAAAGGAAGGACATTTATCTAAATCAGATCAAAATGACGGCACTCAACGCCTTTTCCTTGAAGAGTATTCCATATTTCGCATGTATCTTGCTTCTCATGCACCCAAGCGACCATCACGTCTCTGAGCATGGTAATAATGCAGCCCGGACTGCAGAGAATGAATACACGAGGATACGTGTAGTTAGTCATTTCAGAAAAAATGTTCTTGCTGATTCTTTAACGAAATCGATCGAAGTTTTGTTTACAAAATTTCAACCTTGAATTAAGTTCCCATTCTGGGTTTATCTTCAGTCTGGATGTATCAAGAGCTAACAGAAATCAAACCAGCAAGGGGATCAGGAGGGCGCTCATTGAAAGATCACTATAGCAGTGAATCTCAGCGATGAGAGTGCCTTTGCAGCGAAAAGGGTTGTGGTTAATTACCTCTGCCCGGGCGATAACGTGATCTTTCTCCATGTTAGGCTAACCAGCATTCTGAATGGGGTCGATTGGGGTTCTATCGGTTTATCCATCAAGGACAACAACGACTAGTCAGTTTTCCAGAGATAAATCTTTCCTAAGCACTTGAACATGGACGCAGATGTAAAGTTGGTAGGGAACGCTTTTCCACAATGGGTGTGAACTCACAAAGCCACTGCAAATTCGGTGATCCTCTGCTCGACGGAATAGAGTCAACAGAATCCACTTTATGTTCAAATGCTACTGCTACTCAAACCCTTATTGGCTTATTCTCTTGGCTTCTCGAAATTGATTTCAGTGTCTCTGGCAGATTTGGCTTCCAAAGCAACGGTGATGGAGGCAAGGAGGATGCCATGAATAAGATAAGTATCATGCTCGCTTTCTTGAAAGGAAAATATAAATATGTTTTATTTGGATATCTTTTTGAAAGATTTCTTATTAAATATAGACAATATATGCATAATAGTATGCAATGTGTGGATCAAAAAGCTAAGAGAGTATGTAGTTTTTTCTTATAAAGAAAATATGGAGTTTTTCTCTTAGAATGATTACATGTGAATCTTGTGTGTTAAATACACATATAAATAGTGTTCATACAAGAACCAAGAATCCATACTTGTTTCATGGAAAGATTATGTGCTTGAAGTAAAAGTAATTGTGTTAGGAAAAGAAACACATGTGCATGCAAAATAAAAGGGGGTAGCCTTTGTGACATCGGAAATATGATTTTGTGTGTACGTAGAGAAAGTGATTATGTTATCTTTCTTGGAAATGACAATCTCTTGAAAAGATTGTTTGCTAGATGAATTATGTCGATTTTCTTGATTGTGGTGCATAAAAGGTTAAGTTAATTCGTGTTATCGTTTCTTGATTTTTATGCATAAATATGGGTATCCATATTAACTTCTTGAAAGGTAAACATGAGAAAACCTACATATAGAAAGATAAGAAATGAGATTATAATGACTTCCTTTTAAGAGAGAAGTATGTAATTGTTATGGGAAATGATGGTAGAATTCTGAGAAGGAAACATTTGTTGCATACATTAAAGAATGGTTGTTATGATAGGCTATGGGATGCACAAAGAATAGTCATTGTGTTATGGAGATGAGTTCTTTGTATTTTAAAGAAACTATGTTAATTTCTTGGAAAATAACTATGTGGAAGGAACACATGTGCAAAGGCACAGAAACAATAGTCTATTACCTGTATGTAAACATAACTAATGTGTTATATGTTTTAAATGGAAACATGGACTTGTAAAACTAATGGTTAGATCTCTTAAAGAGGAATATGCATTAGTGTGAACAAGCATTGTGAAAAGTAGAACAAGTATTTATGTGGATATATGTACTAGTTAGTTATTATGTCATGCTTGCTTATGCAATTGAGTAGATGTTTAAAGATCTCTTTTAGAGGTTGGTTATTGTTTGATTAATATTGTAACTAATCTTGTTGCCAAAGCTTGTTGACAACAACATTGACAGGAAACGATGGCGGTTGGTGCCAAAGAAAAGTGATGTTAACATTGTGGCAGAAAAGTGATCAATGGTCCATGCAGATGAGTTCGAGTTGCAGGGACGTACATTGCTAGAACAACCATGCCACAAGGAATGTTGTATGTGGCAGTATGTAAGTAAAAGATTACATGAAAACTGTATTAGCTTTTAGCTAGTTATGTGACAACTTAATGATAATTCATTGTCCCTTATAAGCCATTAAGTGAGGGGTGAAAACCCTCACGAACGTTTAATAATAAGATTAAACGTTTGCTGGTTTTCACTCTACGGGGTTTCCAGGGTATATCGATGTTCAATGGTGTGATTGCCTTTTGTGTCGGTTTGATGATGTTGAATCCTTGATGATGATGATTCTTTATTTGATGTGATAATCATAATGTCCAAAGTATGTGATTAACTTGTATGGTAACGGAAAATCATAAAATGGACGCAAGGTTCATGAGACAGTTTATGTTATTACACTACCACATTGGTGGTTAATGGTTATGCAATTGTTATGCAACTTATTGTCTTTTATTGCAATTTACTTGATGTATTAATGAACATTATACCTAATGGTTATTGAGGAATTGAGGAGTTGTGATTTGGATAATTTTTTATTTTTTTTTAGGCTAAGGTGTTACTCTTTTCTTTCTATTTCTTCAAATCAAAAAAGTACATCAAAATGGGTGTTGCCTTCCACTCGCCCTCTTGGGGAAACCGAGTGTTTCAGCCACCTGAAGTTCTTAACTGCCGACCAAAAATAAAAGGACCATAGTCTGTTTATCCAAGCTAAATACACTAGACAGTCTTTCAAATTTCTGATTCTACTGGCATGCATATAACTGCTATCTATCTCTAAACTTTGAACCTTGCCTACCTTATCTATATTATGCATATTCATCAAAAGTAAAACATAACTAAAATTACTCAGCTACTGCCTCTGGACGCTGGGTAGTCTCCTTGTTACCATGCTGCTGGCCTTCTTTTATCATCTGTTGAATCTCGTCCAGCTTTTTCTCCTGCATCTCCAAGGTGATCTGAATAATACGAAGCTCCCTCCTCAAATTTGGAACTCCTTGCGCCAGTTCTGCCATCTCAGTTGCTGCTTGCTCCAGGGCCTTAGCCAATAACCTCTTCATTACCCAATAGATATGGAGGGATTGTTTAAACATTGACATTCTTCCTCTAGTGTTACCAGGGTCATGGATAAGAAATTCCCAGTTTTCCATCTCAGAATCCGTCTAAGCTTGAATGGCTTCCTCCTCCATATTCTGAATAATTCTCCTAATTCTGGGGCATGTATTCTGAGTATAAGCCCTCTCAGCTTGCTGGACTTTCTTCTCCATTGTCTGTCTCATCCTTCTTCCGTGTCTCCTCCTATGTTCGCGTCTTCCTCCCCTTGCTCCTCAGGCTCTGTTCGCTCCGCTACCTCTCCAATTGCTCGGTTCCGGCTCGCTTTCCATTTGCCTGTTTTCCCGCTGACGACCGTTGTATTTAACCCTTCCTCCTCGCCGACCCCACTGATCATCACTGATTTGCTGCTGCTCCCATTCGTCTTCACTTCTGTTTCGCTCGCCAGCTGTTTTCCTATCTACATCCTCCTCAGAGTCGTCAAAGATCTCGTATATCTCTTCCACTTTCTCCTCTTTCACGACCTCTTTGCCTTTCCTGTCTCTTTCTCTGCCGCGCTCGGCCTCCATTTCTTCGGCAATCCTGGCTCACTTCCTGGTATCCATAGTATACTTCGCTGGGTATCGGTTTAGCTTCTCTCTGGAACTGCTCACTGTCTCTGCTCCTCCTATCCCTCTGTGGGTTTCAATGACTTTCTTCCGCTGCCGGGTCGCTTGCTGTCGTGCCTTTATAAATCTTCCAGCCCTTGTGATTTGGATAATTACGTGTGGGTAATTTGTATAAAAAAAAATTTCTAACTCCCTACTTTTACATGCGAGGTTACCGGGGTACATTACACCAGCCCCACTCCTTCGGCCCTACAGTGACCCTGAGACCCCTGCCTTACTAGGTAGACCCCTAGTGAGGCGAGGGGGCCTAAGGGCTAGAGAAGGGAGATCAAGGCTTGCTATGTCAGCCTTGCGGTCACCCTCTGGCCCCCACCTAGCCAGGGATTGATTCCGAAAATCGACCCCCAGCCTTGGTCATGACCACTAAATTTTTTTTATTTAATTTATTTTTTTTTTAATTTAAATATTTTATAATATCATTTTTTTATT
The DNA here is from genome assembly GCA_000404065.3 of Pinus taeda. Classification (NCBI taxonomy): domain Eukaryota; kingdom Viridiplantae; phylum Streptophyta; class Pinopsida; order Pinales; family Pinaceae; genus Pinus; species Pinus taeda. The sequence continues at coordinate 35,673 of APFE030425186.1, forward strand.
TTTATTTTTTTTATTTTATAATTTTAAATTTTATAATATATTTTTTAAACGATTTGTTTTTCAAATTTTAATTTAGTTTAGTTTCTTTTATATATATATATATATATATTATATATATATTAATTTTTAAATGTTGTTTATAATATATTTTTATTTTCTTGTATTTTTTAATTTAACTTTATGATTTATTTTTTTATTTTTTATTTTTTTATTTGTCTCTTTTTTAAATTTCCAATTTGCTTTCATTTATTTGTGTTTTCTATTTTTAGTGTTAAATTTTTTTCTTTAAATTATGTTGTTTTTATAAATATTTTTTTGTTTTTTCCTTTTATTTTTAACTTTTTCTTTCTTTTTTAATTTTTATTTTTTTTGATAATTTTGTCTTTTAAATAAATTGGATTCTTGATTATGTGTGTATGAAGATGATGAACCATAGTAAGTGGTTCAAAACGTTGACCCTAAAAATTACCTGTTAATTCTCTCGAAATATTATTTTGTATATATATTTTATGTTGATTATTTTTTTATCATTTTTATGTTTTTAAATTTTTTTATGTTTTAATATATTTATTTTATTTATTAGTTATTGTCTTTTTAAGCTTTTTTGTTTTTTCGTTTTTGTTTTTGATTTTGTTTTACTTCTAATTTTTCAATCTTTTAATTTTGTTTGTATTTTTCATTTTCATTTATTTATCTATTTATTTTCTATTATGTTTTATTCCTTATTTTATTTTACAGCACATGTGTCAATCCTCAACTACCAACCTAGCTCTATTATGTGTCGAAGTGATAGTTGATTTTAAATTTTTTATTATAATGGATCAAGTTTCTCCCCACAGTGTGTCAATTTCATGGTTGATTTTTATGATTTCATTGCAATAGGTTGAATTCACCTACACTCCATGTTAATTTGATGATTGATTTTTAAATTTTCATTTCAATGTGTCAAATTGTCTTAGGCTAAGATTTTAAAATAACTATACTTTTAGCATTTAGGAAAGAAATTATTGTTGTTATAATGACTCTTTCATTTAGATGTTCATTTCTAAAGTTTTTTTTAGTCATATAATTTTTTCATAATGCCATGGTTGAAATATATTGGAAACCTGAGATTTTTTGTTGTCGTGATATTTGGTTTTAGTCCATGGTTTAAAATTTGTAAAAGTTTAAAGGTTTTCCTAAGTCACGATATTTTATCTTTAATGATATGATTGAAAAAAAATTATAAGTATTTTATCCATAACATCATGGTTGAAAATTGTTGGAATTTTAAGATTTTTCATAGACATGATATTTTATGTTTAATGTCATGCTTGAAAATTATTGGAATTTTAAGGTTTTTAAGAGTTCTGATATTTTATATTTAACGTCATTGCAAAAAAATGTTGAAAAATTACCCCAAAAAAGAAGAAGTGGTGATGCAAAATCAACACTTATCATTTTCGAGCTCTTTTTTCATGCTTTTTCAGGTTTTTTTTGCTAGAGTTTTCATTTCGAGGTAATAGTTCTCATCTAATTAGTAACTTTGTTTCTCTAGGAAGGAAAAAAATTCATAGATGCCTACACGAACTCGAGAGGCCTTTAAATAGATCATGTCATAGAGTCATGAGTCGTACTGTAGTGTATAAATCATGATTGAACGAAATTCTTTAGGAGGATGGGGAAATGATTGATGATGTGAGATGAATATTAGTGACATTAACTTTATTCCTTTGCTCAGAAAATATATCCTCTTGTCGATATTAATTCCCACCCATTCCAACCAAGGGTTGAGTAAATATAAGTATTACATCGAAGATGAGAAAAATTTCCACTTGTTGCATGGTATGTGCCACCGAGGCAGAATTTTGAATTTTTTTGCGAGAAAATAACAACCATGTAGTCGAGTTGGCAAGGATTTCCCTATAGCTAGGTCTTTTATTCTGACATTGTTGTCGAGTCCTCCCTAATGCCCTGTAACAAATAAAACAACAAGACAATTACTAGAAATAGAAACAGGAACCTTAACATTTAGATAAATTCAAAAATAAACCATACAAAGATTATGTATAAAACATTATCGATAAGTCTTAACCATATCATAAAAGCAATTAGAAAGAAAAACTTTACTTTAAAAAAGTACAGATATAAGAAAAACAAAAAAAATCCCTTATTTTCATTATATAGAAATAGTATTGGAAGTAGACTTATAAACATTAATCTAAAGTATCTTTATCTGATGATGATGATGATGATGATGATGATGATGATGATGATGATGATGGTTAACGTCCGCTGAGACCAAATAATGATCTATCGGACCTAAAAAGACAAATTATTTATTTTGATTTAATATTTTATTCCTATGCTCAAAAAGCTTGGAGAGAAGCCTCCCGAGTTCACTATAATTTTGGCATTGTAACAAAGGTTGTGAAATTGAGATCTAATGTGGTTGTATGCAGGGCACTCTAAGAGGAAGTGGTTTTCATCCTCGATGCTCCTATTCTCACAAATATG